>SNQJ01S0049134.1:48036-71491 GCA_010110895.2 Picea sitchensis | reverse complement strand
TTCAACGTGAAATTACAAAAATCTTGTACTTTGTGAATCCAATGGGGCCGATCCACGATCTTTAGTTGGCACTGGCGACGTCAGGATTAGACAGAAGCACGGTCTGTCTGTGGAAAATTTTGAACGCTAACAAAACGTTAGAACTTAGTTTTTTAGCTTTAGTGAATTCATTGGATTGAAAACTGACGTTTCGCCTAACCAGAGTCCCGTCCAGGCCTGGAATTTGACGGCCTACAGCAAGTCGGTATTTTGTCAGGGAACCCGTATATGATACGTCACTACAAAACTCCATGACTTGGTAAATTGTTGGCTCCATCACTTCTGCAGTAGACCAGGTTTGTTGGCTCCATCACTTCTGCAGTAGACCAGGTTAGTCGGAATAATCTCGTGGTAAATTGTTGGCTCCATCACTTCTGCAGTAGACCAGGTTTGTGGAATAGTGCAAGTTGTAGAAGGTTCCAATAATTCCTGAAATAAATAATATATACAGTTTGTAATCAATTTTAGAATGTAATAAATAATATATACAGTTTGCTCCATATGTCGATAACAATGTCTATTGCTTCCTTCCAGAATAGGGATGATGGATGGGATGGATCGTGACTTTACTATGTTCCATTAACTCAGTGTTTTCTACGCTCTTAGTCGTTTACTTTCAAAGTTTTTTTTTTTTATTCCGTAACTAGTATGCTCAGCTGAGGTGGACCGTGCATTTTCTCTCCTCTGTGAACTTCAAAGGGTTTAACTCTCCTCAGCTCTGTTCGGTTTGTTCATCTCTGGTTGCTTATTGTTGGGTTTGCTCGGCTCAAGTGGGGGCACTTTGATGGCGAACGATCAGATTTGTATTAAATTAATGAAAATCGTGCATTTTATGGAATAGTATTTTATTTCGTAGTTTCACATATTGGGGTAATCTAGTGTTGTTTTTTTAGCTATGGCTTTGGTCGTGCTCAGGTTAGGGTTTTTAGTTAGTTTCCAGCCATACTCAAGTTAGGGTTTTTAGCTAACTGTGAGCCATACTCAGTGAATATACTCAAGTTAGGGTTTTTAGCTAACTGTGAGCCATACTCAGTGAATACATCAATAGAACTGGAACTCGCTAGGAAATTTATGGAAAATTCCACCTATAACTCTCAGTATCTAGTTAAATCCTATGATCACAAACCTTCCTTCTATGGCCAACCTGGAGTCACGTGGAGTAGGGAAGATGCCATCCATGTTCAGTTTCTATAGTTTCCAAGGAGATGCACAAATAAAATAGTATGAAACATATCTCATAATATTATAACAAAATTATGACTTGTATTTCTTAACAAAGTAAATCACGGTGACATGAATGGTGGCATGCCTATGGTATGGGTGCTTCGAGGAGATGGTAGAAGAGGTGTGCAAAGCTATATATTGATTTATGGGAATGTCGTCTCTTCCACCATGTCACCTTTTTAAAGTGATGTCATGGATGTAATACACATTATTATCATGGGAGGATAACATGCACATAGGGGTAGGGTATGTACATCTCTTTAGACTTTAAAAGTCAAATTGTTGCTTAAAGGGGTCCCTTGTCCCATAAACAATGGGGTCTCATACACCAATTTGGTGTCTAACTTGACCATGACCTTAAAATTAGTTTATTATTATTATTTATATTAAAAATATATAAATATTGAGGAATATGGAATTAATTATAGGGAGTTTTGTATAAGTGGATTTGTATTGCACCTAGTCCTTACATTACAAGATTCACAATGGTATATTTGTTTTCCTAGGATAATCTTCTTCTTCATTGTTTGATGCTCATAATCCTCTTTGTAACATGGAAATATTATATATATGTAGCAGTGTATACACTTGCTAGAGCATTATAGATTTTGGCATACCCCCCAACTCTCCAACATCATTGCTACATGTATTCTCTCATCAATATAAGACTCATCGAAATCAAGGACTTGACAAGAAGTTTCTTTAAAAATAGAAGATTTGACCAAGACATGAAAAAACTACTTGGTGGAAGTACTTGTTGGCGCGTCGTGGGAAAACCCGGGGTTCAACATTAATTCACCAACAAAACACTAAGATACCGTCCCTTTTGGCATCACCCACAAGCAAGTGAACTCTCACCCGAGGTATCTACGTGGAATGTAGGGACCACGTTTCTGCAGTCATGAAGGAATGTGAGGCATTCATGATGACCATTATACTTATCATTAATTCATTATACCATTTATCATGTGCGCAGAACAATCATAATGTATAAAACATTCATAGCAACCATACATCATATGTGCACAATAAACAAAACAATAAACACATCATAACACAGATACACTATGATTTAACGTGGTTCACCCAAGATGGGCTATATCCACAACGACCAACTTCTTATATTATTCATAATAATCTCTTACAAAATATGTGCACTGCGTTCATACATTATTCCCTTGTTGTTCTCCTATCCTTCTATCTATCTCTCTTTACTCTTACATTTGTGCATACAGTGCATACTTAGCTCACCTTACTCACTCACATGCTATTATCCTTCTAAGTTTATTCTCTATCCCAACCCTTACATATTTATACTATTACATTAGGGCTTAGCCCTTTTCGATGGACAAAAATGCCTAATGGCTTACAACTGTCTTCCTTCCTTTGCGCACGTTTATTCCTAAAGTTGCGCCAACTTCCTTTCCTTCTTTTGTGTGCACTATGCAATTCCCAAAACTAGTCCCAAAAATTCATGTTCCAATAGGCCCCCAACACGCACCTGTGGCTCATCCCGAGCCACTCAGGTCTTCTATTGCGCTCCCTTCAATGTTGCAACGAGCTTCTCAAAAAGTTTATTTTGCAGTTGTGATCTTCTCCTTTGCTTATACCTCTTGCGCCAAAATATTGTCTATTGTATATGCGGTAATAGGGGTCTTCAACTTTTCTGCACTATCTTGAGTTGCTTGTTTTACCATGCCTTGCGCTGCTGCAAGTTCTTCTGTCACTTTGAACGCTTCCTCCTACAATAGCTCGAGCTTCGACACAAGAGTCTATTGTTCAACTCTGATTTGGTTTATCTCCTTGTGTAGCTACTGTGGTCGTCATTCTCTCTAGAGGTGGCAGAATGATCATTGTGTCTTTGATCATCCACACCTTCTCATGCGCAATCTGTAGCCTTTGTTCTAATACTTGTAGCTTTGCATTCTCCAACAACTCAGTTGACGCAACACCCCCTGCCTCAACAGGTACTGCACAACCTCCCGGTCTAAGGATCATTCTTGAATGCCTTCGAGCCGGATCGACTTTTTTGATTCCCTACTAGAATCTCCAATATTCGATCCATAGGTCCTTTAACTCTCCCCACGGCCTCTGTATACGTCCGTGGACCTTTTCCCCGAAAATAGAATTTCGGGTCCCGTGACTCCTTGAGTCCTGATGTCGAGAGTCCTTGACTCCTCGATCTCCCGATCACTGAAATACCGAAACACCGAAATGGCGCTCACAGTAATTAGCTCCCTGGGCCAGATCTTAGTCCATGTGACCACTTCCCATATGACCGCAGTCCCTTTTGGGGTTTTCTCGACGCAAAAGCGCCTCGCCTCCTGTCTTCTCGACTCCCGGAAAGCCGACTTCCGAAAATCCAATATGCTTATGCCCCGACTTTCTCCTTCTTTCGCATTTTTGGATTTTCCAATGCCGAAAGGCTTGGTTCTCTGTCCTCGAAACTCCCAATGTTCCGAACTCCGAAATGACCATGAATACCTTAGATCTTCGTGACCCGTGCTTTTCCTCAGCGACTTCGGGTTTCTGCGTTTCGGGCTTTCCCGAGGAAAGGTTCTCCCAGTCCCTGCTCTTTGGATTTCCCGGTATCCGAAATACCGATATCCTCGCTCTGCTGCAACGTGTCCTCCCTATTCTTTCCGAGTTTTCGGGGTTTCGCGTTTCGGAACTTTGCGACCCCTACGACACTTATCCTCTGTTCTCTTGAATCCTCGATATCTGAAATCCTGGTGGACTCCCCGATATCCTCCACGTGTCCTCCACAGATGGATGGTCTAGATCGTTTTGGGACTTCGCCAATAGCGAAGCCGAAAGAATCCCTTCTTTGCTTCCCAATGTCCGACTCCCCGATGTGAAAGGATCTCGCGACACTTGTCCTTCTTAGATGGACGACTCAGATACCTTCGGGACTTCGGGACTTGTGAGTCCTAATCTTCGATCCTTTGTCCTCTGAACCTCTGAATTCCCAAAGTCCGAAATCCCGATACCTCTACCCTGTCAGGACTTTTCGGTTTCTCTACTCTGCGCGTGAGGATTTAAACCTTGTGTAGCTTTCCACAGATTCGATGGCTATTGGTCCATGTACCCAGATCTGACGGCTCAGACCTGTTCTTCCGCTGCGCCCTTCCTACGCTGCCTGGACACGAATCCATGATGCAGATCTTCTCGGCTGATCCAATGGCAGTTGTGCTCCTCCTGTTGAGCATGCGCTTTCTTCCTAAAATTTGGAAGATTTCCCAAATGCTAAAGGCCTCGACCTTTGCTTCTTTCCTCTGTGATCTCTACAACCCTTCAAAAGGTCTCAACTGTGTATTCGAAGACATTGTCCCTCTTGAGCTTTCAGGATTTTTAAACTCTCCAAAGAGTTCCCTCTTTTGGCCTCTGCGATCTTTGCAGCTATGACCTGTGCGTAAAAGAACTCCTCCTCCTGAGCTTCTCTCCTCAAATTCTCAAAGGATTCTTTGACTTCTGCTCATCCGATAGAGTCTCTGCATGCACAACGGTGCTACCCATCCTGAGCTTTTCCTGTAGCTTCAACCTCTAAGGAATTAATCCTTTTCCCTTCTCTTTCAGATGGAGAATCTGATGCCCTCCTGGCACTCCTTTGCTCAAGCAAACTTCTTCCTGAGTCTGCAGGATTTTCAACAACCCTATGAATATCCCTCCTTGGGCTCTTCTCTATCTCTCAACTCAAAGAGTTCTCTCTGTGTGCTCTAGCACCTACTCAATGTCCTCCTGGTAGATTGTCCAGAATCCTCAGTGATTCTGTTTCTCTATGAACTCACAACAAAGTTCCTCCTCAGCACTCTATGCTTGTGCTCAAAGCCCTCCTCACAGAGCTCTATAGAACCCTCAGTAGTTCTATCTTCCTCCTGAACTCAACAAAGTTCCTCTGTGCAATCTATGCACCTACTCAATGCCCTTTTGGCAGAGCTCTACAGAACTCCTCAAAGATTTTATCTTCTACTATGTCCTCCTCTGCACAGTCTCACCTCCAAGGTATTTAGCAACCTTGAGGTCTTCCTCTGAGTCAATGATTTCAGTTGGTGTGCCCTCCTAGCATGTCCTTGTCCAAATTCCCCAGAATTGGAAGTGCTCTCTAAGCACTGACTATCAGAACCTATAGTGTTATGACACGCCCTCTTGGCATGAAGCCTCAGAGAACTCCAACCTGAAATCAAAGAACTCTATAGATAGCAGAACCTATCTGTCCCTGTAAATGCACATCTACAACATACATTCACAACATAAATATAACACACATAGACATTCACACAACACAGATAATGTGCAGGAAAAATTGCTCTGGTTTGTATTAATATCAAATGCCTCCTTTACAAGGTGTTCCTGAGCTCAGATTTTGACAGAGTCTCGGCTCCTCCTCTCTTCTCTCTTCTCTAACTCTTGCTACCTACCCAAAAGAAGATCAAAGATATTTTACATGAGGGGGCTCTTCGAGCTCTTCCCTCCATCCTCACCAACTCTCATTTAATTACATTGAATTACCAATAAATGGTTGTCTAGTTCGAATCAGAGCTAGATTGCAACCTTACAACCATTAAAGATCCTCTATTAACTACAGTCTGCATATAGGCATGGCTCTATGGATCTAACATCCTTACAATATTAAATTTCTTCACATTCAAATTCAAAATGTGAAAGGGTTGCACCTTTCCTCATTGAATGCGTGCGTTGAGTTGGTTGGCTGGCTAGCGAATGGATGGCTTGGAGAGATGCTCCTACATCATACTCCTCTGCTGCAAAATTCATGAGCTCATGCTCATGAGCTCTCCAACTGGCTGTTGAAATCCTCCTAGATCCCAAACAACTCTTCGGAGTTGTCTCTCTGCTCCATCTCTTTGTTGTTGTTGTTGTTGTTGCTTTGCTGCTTCTCTGGCAGTCTCCCTTCTGCTCAACTTCTCCTTACTGAGAGTCTCTTGTTATCTGATCATTAGCCCCCTGATCTCATCGATCACCTCATCCAGCTGTTGCAATGGCTGGCTCTGTTCATGTTGTCTCCTTTGCTACAAATTCTTTATGCAAATGGGCAGATCACCATGATCTCCCATGGCATCTCTTGTGGCCTTAACTTGCCACCCTGTTGGATATTTCTCTTCTACAATCTCATTACTAAGATGTTGCTCAGCCTCTTCATCTGACAATTTGGCTATCATCTCTCCCTGTGTGGCACTAAGTGTCCACTTTGTTGCAGTCTCCTGTACAGTCCCCTCTTGACTAATATGATGTTCAACCATCATCTCTGAGAGTGTTGTTGTTTCCATTCCTCTTACTGGTATGTCTCCATCTCCTTCCAACTGCTCCTCAACCTCGAAATATCCTCCATCAGTTTCCAACCTCATTTGTTGGATGTGCATGCTCTGCGCCATCACCCTTCTCTCCAGGGCTTCTAACTGTTCACACAGATCAACAAAATTTATGTTGTGTGCCTCCTCTTCCGCTGTCAGCTTTAGTGTTGCAGTCTTCTCAGCTTCCTCGCTGAAAATGTTGAGCCATTCCTTGGAATGCTCGTCTTCCTCTGTCGCTTGGGAAAACACCTGTGTCTGCTCCAATGCTCCGACAGTCACATCTGGCTATTTTTCTCTTGTTGTTGCTACATCTACAATACATACTTTGACCTCCCCTAGGCTGCTTGGTAGGAATATTCCAATTGCCCCAATCATTAGAAGATCCCTCTGATCCTCCCTCTTTATCAACTGCATCTGCTGATATGAACTCAACTCCTAGTTTATCTGATCTCCCTTGCCCTCCTGGCAATATGGGATTTCCCTGCTATCCTCTTGATAGTCTGTGAGATCCTCTGATCCCATATTATTGCTCATCTAGCAATCACTGAGATCTTTTGTTGATCTCTTTCCATTTCCCTCCTGGCAATATAAATTCCCCTCGTTGTCCTCTTGATAGTCTATGAGATCCCACAGTGATCTCATTTCATTTCCCTCCGGGCAATGTGAAATTCCCCGACTGTCCTCTTGACAGTCGATGAGATCCCGTAGTGATCTCATCTCATTGCCCTCCTGGCAATTGGGAATTTATGTTATGCCCTCTTGGCAGTCTTTGAGATCTTCAGCTGATCCCATGTCATCCTCACTACTGAGGTTTCTCCCATCCTCTGGTTCACACACCTGAACCATTTTCTCCTCTGGTCTGTTGAGGTTTTCAGCATGCCTCAACCATATTTTCAATAGCCTCTGCTGTCTTTTGGCCATCAATTCCCTAACTGGCCATTTTGCTTTCGTCCTCATGGGCCATTCATATACCCATCTCGACCTTGTATCATGTTGCACCCGTAGTGAAAGTTCATCCATCCTCACCCTGATCTCAGTAAGTTCTCTATCCATATCAACCTTTCTCAACTGTTGCTGATGGTTCTTCTTTTCACCTCGTCCATGGCCTTCCATAGCCATATTCGTGTTCCCGTCTACCCTCCTGGAAAACTTGCTTCTGTCACTCTACAACTGAGAGTGCTTCCAACCTCTCCTTACAGTCCACCTGACTGTCTATTGATTGTTGCACACCTACAACAATCACCACAGAGCTTCCATCACTTTGTCTTCCTTCTGCCTGTCTCTGCAAGCTTCCTCTGATACCACTTTGCTGTATATCAGAGTATTTTCCTTCCTTCTCCCTCTGCCTAAAATATACAAACAGATTCAAGCTCTGATACCATCAACTGGTGTGTATCATAGTGCTCTTTTTCTTCTCTGCCTCCCTCTATCTGCAGTATACAAACATAAAGTGGCTTTGATACCACTTCTGATGCAACACCCCCTACCTCAGGAGGTACTGCACGACCTCCCGGTCTAAGGATCGTTCTTTAATGCCTTCGAGCCGGATCGACTCTTTTGATTCCCTGCTAGAATCTCCAATATTTGATCCATAGGTCCTTTAACTCTCCCCACGGCCTCTGTATACATCCGTGGACCTTTTCCCTGAAAATAGAATTTCGGGTCCCGGGACTCCTTGAGTCCTGATGTCGAGAGTCCTTGACTCCTCGATCTCCTGATCACCAAAATACGGAAACGCCGAAATGGTGCTCACAGTAATTAGCCCCCTAGGCCAGATCTTAGTCCATGGGACCACTTCCCATATGACCGTAGTCCCTTTCGAGGTTTTCTCGACACAAAAGAACCTGACCTCCTGTCTTCTGGACTCCCAGAAAGCCGACTTTCGAAAATTCGATATGCATATGCCCTGACTTTCTCCTTCTTTCATGTTCTCAGAGTTTCCAACGCCGAAAGGCTTGGTTCTCTTGTCCTCGGAACTCCCAATGTTTCGAACTCCGAAATGACCACAAATACCTTAGATCTCCGTGACCCGTGCTTTTCCTCAGGGACTTTGGGTTTCCGTGTTTCAAGCTTTCCCGAGGCAACGTTATCCCAATCCCTTCTCTTTGGATTTCCTGGTATCCAAAATACCGATATCCTCGCTCTGCTGCCATGTGTCCTCCCTGTTCTTTCAGAGTTTTTGAGGTTTCACGTTTCACAACTTCGCGACCCCTAGGAAACTTATCCTCTGTTCTCTTGAATCCCTGGTATCCGAAATCTCGTTGGACTCCCCAATCTCCTCCACGTGTCCTCCACAGATGGATGGTCCAGATCGTTTCGGGACTTCGCTAGTAGCGAAGCCAAAAGACTCCCTTCTCTACTTCCCAATGTCTGAATCCTGGATATGAAAGGATCTCATGAAACTTGTCCTTCTTAGATGGATGGCTCAGATACCTTCAGGACTTCGAGACTCGTGATTCCTAATCTACAGTCCTTCGTCCTCTAAACCTCTGAATTCGCAAAGTCCAAAATCCTGATACCTCTACTTTGTCGGGACTTTTCGGATTCGCTACTCTGTGCATGAGGATTTAAACCTCGTGTATATTTCCACAGATCTGACAACTATTGGTCCATGTACCCAAATCTGACGGCTCATACATGTTCTTTCGTTGAGCCCTTCCTACATTGTCTGGACACGAATCCACAGTCCATATATTCTCAGCTGATCCGACGATAGCTGTGCTCCTCCTGCTGAGCATGCACTTTCTTCCCGAACTTTGGAAGATTTCCCAAATGCTAAAGGCCTCGACCTTTGCTTCTTTCCTTAGTGAGCTCTACAACCCTTCAAAAGGTCTCGACTGTGTATTCGAAGACGCTGTCCCTCTTGAGCTTTCAGGATTTTTAAACTCTCCAAAGAGTTCCCTCTTTCAGCCTCTATGATCTTTGCAGCTATGACCTATGCATAAAAGCACTACTCCTCCTAAGATTATCTCTTTAAATCCTCAAAGGATTCTTTGACTTCTGTGCATTTGACAGAGTCTTTGCACACACAACGGTGCTACCCCTCCTGAGATTTTCCTGTAGCTTCGACCTCTAAGGTATTAATCCTTTTTCCTTCTCTTTCAGATGGAGAATTTGATGCCCTCCTAGCACTCCTTTTCTCAAGAAAAATTCTTGCTGAGTCTACAGGCTGTTCAACAACCCTGTGAATATCCCTCCTTGGACTCTTCTCTGTCTATGAACTCAAAGAGTTCACTCTGTGCACTATGACACCTACTCAATGCCCTCCTGGCAGAGTGTCTAGAATCCTCAGTGATTCTGTTTCTCTATGAACTCACAGTAGAGTTCCTCCTCAACACTCTGTGCCTGTTCTCAATGCCCTCCTGGCAGAGCTCTATAGAACCCTCAGTAGTTCTATCTTCCTCCTGAACTCAACAGAGTTCCTTTGTGCACTCTATGCACCTTCTCAATGCCCTCTTGGCAGAGCTCTACAAAACTCCTCAGATATTTTGTCTTCTACTGTGTCCTCCTTTGCACAGTCTCACCTCCAAGGTATTCAACAACCTTGAGGTCTTCCTCTGAGTCAATGATTTCAGTTGGTGTGCCCTCCTAGCACGTCCTTGTCCAAATTCCATAGAATTGGAAGTGCTCTCTAAGCACTGACTATCAGAACCCGCAGTGTTCTTTCACGCCCTCCTAGAATGAAGCCTCAAAGAACTCCAACTTGAAATCAAAGAACTCTACAGATAGCAGAACCTATCTATCCCTGTAAATGCACATTTACAACATACATTCACAGCATAATTAGAACACACATAGACATTCACACAACATAGACAATATGCAGGAAAAACTGCTCTGGTTTGTATTAATATCAAATGCCCCCTTTACAAGGTGTTCCTGAGCTCAGACTTTGACAGAGTCTCAACTCCTCCTCTCTGCTCTCTTCTCTAACTCTTGGTACCTACCCAAAACAAGATCAAAGATCTTTTACATGAGGGGGCTCTTCGAGCTCTTCCCTCCATCCTCAACAACTCTCATTTAATTACATTGAATTACCAATAAATGGTTGTCTAGTTTGAATCGGAGCTAGATTGCAACCTTACAACCATTAAAGATCCACTATTAACTACAACCTGTGTATAGGCATGACTCTATGGCTCTAACAACCTTACAATATTAAATGCCTTCACATTCAAATTCAAAACGTGAAAGGGCTATGCCTTTCCACATTGAATGTGTGCACTGAGTTGGATGGCTAGTTGGTGCATGGCTGGCTTGGAGAGATACTCTTGCATTATCAGTCCAT
Source organism: Picea sitchensis (assembly GCA_010110895.2). Classification (NCBI taxonomy): domain Eukaryota; kingdom Viridiplantae; phylum Streptophyta; class Pinopsida; order Pinales; family Pinaceae; genus Picea; species Picea sitchensis. Next base: position 60,631 of record SNQJ01S0049134.1, on the reverse strand, counting down.
ACTCATGTGCTTCTTTCATACAACTTCACATATTATTCATCCAAACTCTTAATTTTCTCCACAGTGGTCATGGTTGTTTTCTCCCTTTGCTTTATTTGTTTTGGTGGAGTGCTTACATTGCGCCCACTTCTAAATCTATTATGTTCGTGCATAAGCCCTGAATAGATTCATTGATCTTCATCACTTTCTCTTCCAATGGGACATTTGCTTCCATGTATACTTCTAATATGTTTCTATATACTTCCTGTACTGCATGCTACAACCTCATTTTTCTTTGAGTAGCCTTGTCTCATTCTTGCACTAGTTTGTTGTATTCTGTGTGCAATGTTGCATTGTCCTCATTCACTTTGGACAAATCCACAGAATTTGACTCAATGTGCAACTAAATTTCTTTTGTAACACATTTATGTAAGCTGTGAAACACGTTCATGGCTAACTGAGATAACACTAAGTCAATATGACTTAGTTCTTGTGCTTGCTCCTACATATTTTTCACGGGGAACTCTTTTTCCCCTATTGATACCTTCATTATTCGATGCTTTGTTGATGTTGAAGGCAGTTTTGATGTTGTCGGTTGTGACTCTATAGTATTTGTTGTACTCTTAGTTTGTTCCTCTTTTGTCGTTCATACCCACGCTAATCAGGGTTGACTCCAAAATCTAATGCAATGTGTCTATCTGCGCCCGCACATTCATGTGCAACTCCTCCCACTTCTATGCAACTCACAAAAATGCTTCTTCAATTACTTTCTTCACTTGATCTATGATCTTTTCCAAGTCCTCCTTAGTCAAGGCTTGGATCGCTACTTCCTTGAAGGCTTTCCTCTTTTTATGCTTATGCATTGATCACTCCTTTGGATGTTCCTTTCTCTTTTCTCCAATGGGAGGTGTTGTTTCTTGTGTGTCACCTTCACCATGCCCTCGTTCTTTGTGTTCCTCCTCCTCTTCTTCTTGATCCTTTTCTAGTTCTTGTGTCTCCTTCTCTGGTTGTTGCGTATACTTCTATGTTGTTTTTTTCTCTGGGATTTTCCACTCATCTTATGAGTCATTTATAATATGGATGATGACTTGTTCTATCAACATATACTGGGTCAACAACCATTTCTGATCCAAATCCCTCTTTTCTTGAACATACATTTGTTGTGGCCCTTCCTTGAATCACACAATATATTTCTATGATTCCACTATATGAGGTTGAATGTGTAGTGTATCCTCATCGTATTTTCAGATTTTCTCCTTATTGACAAACAAGGTGATGTTGTTTTCCATCTGTCTATTCTTATGTGCAGTATGCCACAACAACACATATCTTGCTGGTAATTATGGTTTATGCATACCTTCCAAGAACTACGTCTCTTCTAGTTCCCTCCAAGCAACCAAATAAAATAAGATTAATAACCAAATAATAATGGAACTTTGTTCCTTTATCCTGTGCTTCCCCATAGTCTATCAATACCTGGTTCACCAAGAATGTTACCCAGTTCATCTATACTCCTTCTATGCACTTCTCCACTGCTACTATGACTCCTATTGCACTTTATATTTGCGACATTTCCTAAGTAATTTTCAATCCATCAACTGTTTCGAAAATCTTACTGTATCATCATTGATTCTTGTGACATCTAATCCACACACTCCTTTATGTGTGCCATATTTTTCCTTCATCCTTTTTTCTAGTTATTTTTCCAGCTTCTTGTCTGTGAACAATGGTAGAGGATATTCCCCTACTGATGACAATCCTATAATCCACATAATCAATTGTGTGTTGATCGACACATCCCTATCCAACCATATAAATCATCCATGGAAAAAACTTAACAATAACTTGATGCATATCTTGATCTCTTCACTCCTGTCAGAATTTGGGATCTCCAAGAGGTTCAATAGTCTTGTTCTTTGTAGTCCTGTGGCCCTTTCTTGTAGCTTGATTATGATTATAAGTGAATCTAGTATGAGTGGTGTGAACATGTAATTCTCTTGTGCTAACTCTAGAAACTTGTTCAAATCTACAAGGTCGTGGTTTGAAAGTCTCAGGTTTCCTGCCGTGCCCAACATATCTCCCTCAACAATGAACCCAGGTGGAATCACTGGTGTAAAAGGGTCATACTTCGCCTCTTTTTGCAGTATAACTTGCTTGGATGTAGGATTTATAGGTGGCACATAAGCACTGGGAAATTTTACTAGATCTGATGTATCATCTCTTGGATTTTCTTATGGCATCGATGTTGATGTTTTCCTACTGAGCGACCCTTCATTCCTAACATGAATTTTCATGCCTTTGGTGGCGCCATATCTCTCTGTACTTTGATTCATTCTACAACACACTCGGCTCTCTCTTTTGAAATCTTTGTCTCTTCTTTAGCTCTTTATTCCATGCAAACGTAAAACAACAATAACCCTTACTTGTCAATTGTTGTTCTGCTTTTATAGCTTGCTGACATCTTTTTCATACCTCTTCGCACACAAATTCTTAGTCCCATCCTATTGTAGTCACATTTAATTCCTTCCATATTCTTCATTAAATTTATATATTTCGATGGATCATGGTCTAGATTTTCCAGTCTGTCAAGATCTTCGTCCCCACTTTACATTTATGACTACAAGTTCCCTCCATATTTCCATGATGTTTTCTCTTTAATTCCTTTTTCGTATTCTGCATAGGTCTTTATTCTGGTTCTTCAATTCATCTTTTTGTGCATTTTTCCATTCTCATTCCTTTCCACAACATTTTCTTATTCATCTTTGACTCTTTGAACAATGCCCGATTTAGAACTTCAATTCTCTTATCTCTTCAAATGTTTATTGTGGCTTGCCTCGAGCTCTTTTATTTTTTTTTTCTTTTATTTTTTTTTTCTGCTATTATACAATATAATACAAATACTATGGTACACATACTTGCACGGTTAGGCTAGTGCATGAAAGCACGACTGTCCCTATATAGTTTCAGTTCACTACAGTTTACAATCCATTCCATGGTTTCCCCATTCAATTTCTCCAACTGAACAACACCTTCTTTTGTTACAAATATTATCACACACAAACCCAACCAGTTCATTTGGAAATTTCTAGGGTGCTGCAAAAATTTGTTTTCATAGAAAAAAAACCAAGTCTCTCATATGGAACTTCTTTTGTTTAATATGTCTATAATACCATGATTTTTCACACGCTTTCTAAACTTGTTGATGAAATACTATGATAAAATAGTCTACCTCTATTTCCATTAACCCTGCCATCCTTTTCTCTAATGTGCTAGGATCTGTAAGCTCTGTCAGTGCGACAATGCACAAACTCGACACAATAAATTCTATTGGAATCACTCCTTTCTGACCATATACTAAACAAAATGGTGTATGTCCTATCAACTTCTTACATGTATTCCAATATACCCATAATACTAGAAGAATCCTCAAATCCCAGTTATCTCTATTTACATTACATATCTTTGTCAGTGCATGCTCCAGGATCTTGTTAAATGCTTCCACTATTCCATTTTCCTAAGGATGACAAGGTGTGCTCATTATATTCAAGAAATGAGTTCCCTGATCACTCATAGGAATTATTGGACATCCAAAACTTGTAACAACATTCTCAAAAATAAATCGCGCAATAGTCTTCGCATTGCAATCTCTGACAGGTTCTTCTTCAGCCCATCGGGTCAAATAATCTGTCGCAATGACTATATATCTCTCTTCTAACCTTTTTGAAAGTAGGTTTATCAGTCCAACAAAATAAAATTCTCGTTTATCAAAATCCTGCAATGTAAATTGTGGTATTAAAGGAATCTTGTCTCTTCTGGATGGCTTTGCAATTCTCTGACAAACATCATAGGTCTGAGAGAACTCCTTAGCATCCTTATGTAGGGTGGGCCACCAAAGTGCTACACACAAAATCTTATGAGTCATTGTTTTCCTTACATAGTGGCTTCCTACAACTCCTTCATGTACCGCTAATAATATCATAGGCCTTTCATTCTTTAATACACATCGTCGAAGAATACCATTTGCACCTAAGTTATATAAATTCCCCACTATAAGATGATAATCTGTTGCCTTTACTACTAACTGTCTCTTCTGCATAGTTGTAAAGTCGTGTGGTCTACTCCCGTGCTTAGGAACTGGAAAATATTTGAGAAATAATCATCGATCATCTGTACTACGAACAAGTATGCATCTCGTAGACTGTCATCCAAATTTTCTGCATCTTCCTCTATTAATATGTGTGACAAATGATCAAGTCCTGAGTTCAATTTCCCTAGTTTCAGAATCACTTCAAAGTCATACTGTTGAATTAGTAATAGCTATCTGCATATATGCCATCCCAACACTGGCTTATTGACTAAGTATATCAACACAAAATGATCTATATACATCTTAAAATTTGATCCTAGTAGATAATGCCTAAAATTGTGTAGTCCATACAACATTACCAGTCCTTCACGCTCAATAGTAGCGTAATTTTGTTCAGAAGTTGACAACTTTTTGATAGCAAATGAAATGGGATGATCCAAACCTCCTTCCCTTGGATGAGCTACAACTATGCCTAATGTTATAGGTGATGCATCTACATGGACATGGAATTCCTTCTTCCAATCAAGAAATAAAAAAATCGACGCAGTAACTAGTTTTCACTTCAAGGTATCCAAACTTTGCTGACATTCTCGTTCCATTGATACTTAACCTCCTTGTTCAACAATTTATTCAATGGGGCTATAATTTTCATGTATCCCCTAATAAAATTTATGTAGTACCCTGTATGATGGGGTTGCTTGAAGTTGTCGCACTGAAGTAGGTGGTGAAAAATCTACGATAACATCAATCTTTGCAGGATCAACCAAAATTCATTGTTTACATACTACATGACCCAACAAGATACAAAATGGTGCATAGAAAATGCACTTATTCAAGTTCAAAGAAATATGGAGCTGTCTACATCTGTCCAACATCAAGTGAAGAGTTTAAACATGGTCTTTCAACAAACTGAATATCGTCTAATCATCTAAATATACTTCAAGAAAATTATGAATAAATTCTTTAAAAGTTGCAACAACAACTCGGGAAAATATTGTTGGTGCATTTTTCAATCCAAAAGGCATGATTGTGTACTGATAACATCCCCATTCTTTCGCAAATGTTGTGTTATGCCTATCTTCCTGCACAATCTTAATCTGGATAATATTGTTGGCGCATTTTTCAATCCAAAAGGCATGACTGTGTAATGATAGCATCCCCATTCTTTCACAAATGTTGTCTTATGCCTGTCTTCCTGCACAATCTCAATTTGGCAATACCCTCGGGAAAATACTGTTGGTGCATTTTTCAATCAAAAAGGAATGATTGTGTACTGATAACATCCCCATTCTTTCGCAAATGTTGTCTTATTCTTATCTTCCTGCACAATATTAATCTAGTGATTCCCGGAGAATCCATCAGTAAATGAGTAAGCTTCGTGTCCTCCTACATTTTCCAGAACTTCATCTGTAAACAGAGTAGGAAATGGGTCATGCAAGAAAGCATCATTCAATTTTTGTAGATCCACACTGTTGGTCTTTACTTCTCTCTTTCTACCTTTCTTGGGCTGACCCAGGTTCATGCCTATATTGGTTTCCAACAAAACCCATTTAAAACTATTGGCCCCTCTGGTAAACCAGAAGGCAACACAATACACAAAGTGCACTGCGCAGTCTCACCCGAGATAGTTCTATTGTAGCTGCAACGGTCAAGTTCTTGCATCTTGGGAATGAGTGGGGATCTAGGATTAAACTCTGTGATCTTCATTAGTTACTTTAACATTCAATTTATATTGAATAGCCTCTCATTCTTATTCATGCACGTAAAATAACAGATCTAACTAGTCATTCACGCATTTGTCTAACATCTAATCAATGACAGTAAGAAAATACACAATATTCAATCACATAACACATGGTCTACTGTGGTTCACCCCTCCTGGGTTACAACCACAAATATTTGGTTGCTCTTCTCTTTTATTATGTTGTTTCCAAAACTACATCACTGCATGCATTACAATTCTCCTCAGGGAGGTCAATATCTCCAATGAGGTGGACTAGATCACACTAGGATCCTCAGTTTGTGATCTAACCCTCAAGATATACCCTGTATCCTCTCCTCAGCTCAACAACTTACATAACAGATGGGTGAATTCATAAAGGTGGGTAACACTTTCGTGACAATCGAGTCTCCAAAAATTTGAAAGACATTTTTTCGGCCAAAATAATTTTCTTTTTGGTCGAAAGTCCTATTTTTTCAGTCGAAAATTTGAACGTCAAATCGAATGGCACCCAGACGATGCCCTCGATTTTCATGTACAATTTTAGCCGGACATATATTTTTCATCCGGTAACATATTTTCGGCTGGAAGATATTCGGGCCAAAATAATGTTTCGGCCAAAATATTATTTCGGTTGAAAGAACTTTTCCGCCGAAACATTAGTTCAGTTGAAAAAATGTTTATATATTACCTGCACATCACACCTGCAATAGTTTTTGCGAGATGTTAGTAAGTTCATACCCGTTAGTGTTGGTGTTTGGTGTTTGTTGCGGGCGGACGTTAGTGTTGGTGTTTGGTGTTTGTTGCGGGCGGACGCTAGTGTTGGTGTTTGGTGTTTGTTGTTTGTTGTGGGTGGACGAGTAGTGTTTGTTGTTTGCTATGGGCAGTGTTTGTTGTTTGCTACGGGCGGACGGATGGTTTTTTCTATGGAAGGGAAGTGTTGTAGACATTGGAGTAGCGAGCGAGTGAATGTTGGAGCTGCAAGAGTTCGGTCCAGATATGTTTAGATTAGGAAATTTTGAATTTGAATTTAGAATTTAGAATTTTAAATTGGAATTTAGAATTTTTTTTTAGATTGTTGATGGGGACTTATTCATCCCTTTCCATGTACAGTGATAGGATTGAATTTGGGCATGTACATGTACATGGACAGGGCCGAATATGGCCTTGTCCCTTAGCTTAGTAAAGGTGTATGTTTAAATTTTAAATTTCTATTTAAATTATAGAATTTAGAAGTTATTTTTCGATTATTGACAAGGCCTTATTTGGCCCTGTCCATGTACAATGATAGGCTCAAATTCAGGTATGTATCTGTACATGGACAAGGCCGAATATGGATTTGTCCCTTAGCTTAGTAAAGGCATATGTTTAAATTTTAATTTTTTATTTAAAAATTCGAATTTAGAATTACCATGACCATTACAAATTTTAGAGTTTAGAATGTGTTACATTATGACCATTATAGATTTTAGAATTTAGAATGTGTTACACTATGACTATTACCGATTTTAGAATTTAAATTATGTTTAAATTTTAAATTTTTAGTTAAAAGTTAGAATTTAGAAATTTTGTTTAGAATGTTGACAGGGCCTTATTCGACCCTGTCCATGTACAGTGACAGGCCCAAATTCGGGCATGTACCTGTACATGGATAGGGCTGAATATGGCCATGTCCCTTATTTTAGTAAAAGGCTATGTGTTACACTGACCATTACATAATTTAGAATTTCAATTATGTTTAAATTTCAAATTTTTAGAAAATTTAAATTTTTAGTTAAAAAATTGAGTTTAGATTTTTTGTTTAGAATGTTGACAGGGCCTTATTCAGTCCTGTCCATGTACAGGGACATGCTCGAATTTGGACCTATCCCTGTCCATGGACATGGAAAAATATGGCCTTGTCCATGTATAGGGACACACCTGAATTCAAGCATGTCAATGTACATGGAAAGGGTCATATTCGGCCATGTCCATGTAGTACCTCAAGCAGCAGGATAAGTAGATCTAGAAATAGTAATAAAGGCCCAGCCATAAGAAATCCATACAACTGCTAAGCAAATAGACAAAGTTGAAAAAAATAGACAGAGGCTTGAAGAGACTGTAAACTTTAGGGCATGACACATACTAGCTATTCTAACTATAAACAGTGAGACCAAGGGCTAAGCATGACTGCTACAGGGCCACCAATACCTTGAATAGTGCCCAAATTGAACAAAATTAGACTCTGACAACAACTGTAAAGAAACATCACCATAAAAGACCTAGTACATATCACAATATTTAATAGATCTAACAAAAATCTTGAAATACAAAAATATGTCTATAGTAGTTGTTGCAATAGGAGAAAAATAAGTACAACTTTGACAAAAATCCACTTCTCTTCTAATAGTATTGCTAATTTAATTTTTTAGTTAAATATTACAATCATGGAAACAATTGTGTAACATCCCCCTCGTTACGACGACCCAACTCTAGTAACTTGTGCAATTTTTTTTTTTTGTGTGTGGGTGTTTAACAAGTGTGTGTGCGCGTGTACCGGGGAAACAATCAACGCATTCGACTCTGCATCGCCACACGAAGTCAAACAAGACGCAACCACGATGGACACAACCTGAAGGCTTAAGGCGCACAACAGTAACAACAAACGTTTTACGACATACAGGGTCATGCGCAGTACAACACAGAGGGAAGAATCCGTAGTAGAAGATCTTACTATTTATGCACAGGAAAGCAGGGCGTTTAATGTTAGTTCGTTGCTCCGGAGAGAGAGAGGGTCAGATAGGATCCTGGCCGACTGCTCAGGCAGAAACTAGTAATCTCCGTCAGGTGTGTCGCAAGAGTGGAAACCCTGCCTTTAAAGGTCCCGAGACTCGTGATACGACACTAGATTCCTTACACGAAATAAGCACACACACTGACTTATATATTAGGCTACTGAAGGTGTCTAACTCGTCTGACACCAACAGACCTCGCAAGCAAGACAACCAAGGACTACAAATCAAGGGAAAACCATGACCTCGACGGGAGACGCAAGTCAGAAGGGCCTAGACAACGACCAACTGAAATTCAGACAAGGCATCGACTATGACTCCACTGTGATTAATTACCGACCACTTACTCCAATTAATAATTCATAAATCAACGAGTACATTAAACATAAGATAATTCCCAACCAAGCTCAATCCCCACTATTAAGTCATGAAATCTGATTACACTTGGTTTAATACATTACAGGTGCAAGCTTCTACTAGCATTCAGGATGATAATAGAAACAACATGAAATCATACCCGTAGCACCTTTATATTACAATGACTGGCGTTAGTAAAAATCACCAAGCATTTATGTGCTATACTTAATACATAAACTACAACATCGTCACCACAAGGTTGAACATGTTAAAATTACCTTAGCATTTCAATACTTTACTTTCCATCGGGTTCCAGCATATTATATTCATGTCAATGACGCTACAACAACATCTGTTATCTTACCCCTAGTAAGCTGCCAGCGAAAGAATCCTAGCAACATACCTTTTTACGATAATACTATATGACCATAATTTAACCGTCGATACACTTGGGCCTTAACATTTCCCCACAATTAATCGCATTGAAAACTAACCTTTCCTAGTAGCTAACCCCATCAATACATTTGCTCTCTATTGCAGTATCATTTCCCTAAGACATAATCAACAATGCAAGGTTTATCGTCATCAGTTTGCAACAATTAATAATGAAGTACCTTCCCATTATCTAAACTAACCTTACAATTAATTTATCATTTCCAACATTCATTTATGGTCAACAATTAAACTGCAATATCCTTCCTCAAGAATTTACCAGAACATTATCCTAGTTCTAACCATAACATCATTCCTACATAATGATATAAAAAGGTGATATAATTATCTCCTACATTATAATTAATTCATTACACTAACTCCATTTCAATACATTAACTTTATTACCATGATCTTCCTAACCCTAACATCATTCCTACATAATGATATAAAAAGGTGATATAATTAACTCCTACATTATAATTAATTCATTACACTAACTCCATTCAATACTTTATTACCATGATCTTCCTAACCATAACATCATCATTTCATTTATATGTTATCAATGATACTGTACTAATCTTAGCATCACATAACCACATCCTCACCCTTATAATCTAAAGGACATTTATAATGAAAATTAGCATGGCAATCAGGTGGCATGGAAATTAAATGACAAGACATTTACAGTCTAATATTATTATTTATGATTGAATTAGCATGAAATAAAGTAGCATGTAAAATTAAATGAAATTAAAGTACCATGGTTAATGATTGCCTAAATTCTAGTTGAGCCACTAAACTTTAACCCAACCTCCGTTTGTAGGCCATTTACTTTCATTGCTTCAAGATTAAATTATTATATACTACAACTCATAAATCAGACACATTAAATTCCGATAATTCATCTAACCCTAACAACTCATGTGCTTATTATTGCAATAACGTTACCTTAACAGAAATAGCATTACTATTTAAGTTATAAGAATGCATTCCGAAGATCATCACCATACATTCCTAAATCTGACCGTATCGCTCATTTCATTAAGCTGCCACTGTTCCTCAACGATTTAACATTCTTCTGATATTATAACAATTGCAACAACATATAATTAAATGCATTCAAGTATCCAACGCTGAAATTCAATGTTTAAAGATTAAATTGTCGTGTACTACAACTCATCGGGCATGAACATTAAATTTTGATAATTCATCTAACCCTAACATTTCTTGGAATACCACAAGTGTTAAGCTAGCCTTAAGCTTCGTTTTACAAACATTTGTTTTTACAACAATTCAATATCATTAAACTAGGTTTACATTGGTCACGGCTCCTACACACAGTCGCAGTACCCCAATTCGCCAATGAGAAAACACGGGTATACCCAGGGATGACAGTTGTCTGGGTCGATTCTGGATACTCTACGGGTCTGTGACCGTATTTAACTTCTGGTTTCGTCTTGCAGGTCAACTAAAAATGACATTGAATCTTCTGGATCAATTTGAAAGAATAATAAACCATTTAATAAAATAGATTCGACCCTTCCAGCCTCATTTCTATAGCCAAAACCCTCGGAAATCATGACAGTTAGCACTCGTGATGATTTCTTGAAACGATAGGTTTCTTAACACCCAAAAACGAAAAAGGGTTTAGTCATTCATCACCGTTGAGGGTGAAGGGTCCGCAAATAAAACCCTGGCGAAATAAACCAAAGGTAAGGAGAAAGGATATCAATAATTATAAATAAATAAAACGCAAATCGACAATAGCTCACTGCCCCGACACTTGATGGAAACGTAGTCAGGTAATAATTCTCGGCCCAGAAATTTTAAGCAGACAGGAAAATACACCGAAAGGAAATCAAACGCCCTCGGCAGAAAGTTGAAAACGATTATGGGTTGCAAAGAGAAATGGCCGTGGGTGGAATGCCCAAGAATCTAGACCGCCCCAGTCATAAAAATGCCATTAACACGCAGGCTGAGGTAACACACAGACCATGGAAACGCCCAAGGAAATAGGAGAACCCGCGGTAAAATAAAACGCCCACTAAACAAAAAAAACGCAGGTCACAAGGAGACACCCAACAATGGAAAAACACGCAGGTCAAGAAATGAGAACGCCCACCATAAGTAAAAAGTGACCCGCTGGAAGAATTGCCCACCAAATTCAACGCCCAACAAATAAAAAGAGAAACCCTAAAACTGTGCCAAGACGAAGAACCATAAACTGCCCTGCTCATTTTTAACAGCATAAGATGGGTTGATTCCTGTGGTTCATTGCAACCATTCTATCTAATCTTTATCACAAAACTGAAAGCATTCATCAAATATAAACACAGCCATCTAAATTTTTCAGACGCAACCAGAGACTATCATACCATCAAAAATACAAAACATACCTTGGCCTGCTCGCCCGCTCCGGTTGGCGTCCGCGTGCTCCTTGATGCTCCCGCTTTCCGACCGCAAAGAACTCACCGGTACCTCCCAGCCAAACGCTAGGGGTACTCTCCTTCCCCCTCAGCCCCCCGAGCCGCAAAGGGGCCACACACAATCCATACAGTACCTAGCTTCCCATCTCGCCTCCAAGGCTCAGCTACCACTCAAGTCCACTGGGAAATCCCCAACTCCTACAAGCAATCAGTCCTGTTTGTCATTTTGGCAACATAACAATACTCCATAGCAGATCCCCCCCTCCTTTTTTTTTCCCCATCTCTTTCTTTTATCCTCTTTTTTTTTACCTAATCCCATTAGGTTTTCCCCAAAAAAAACCTAAATCCCCTCTCTTTTAAGTTCCCCCCCCTTTTATTTATTTATTTATTTCCTTTTTTGAAAACTCAAAAGGTAAATGTGCCTAAGCATCTTTTCATATTATTATTATTATTATTATTATTTTTTAAATCATAATATATATATATTTTCTTTTAACTCGCTTTAGTTAACTAATTAATTTCCTCTTTTCAAATTTACAACCCCCCCCTAATTGAATTAATTTATTTAATCTCTTTATTTTACCCTACAAACTTCATGAAGACTCACATTAGCTTAAGTGGGTTTTTTTTGTTTGTTTGTTTAATATTATTATTAGCACCTGTATTGTTAGAGCTAGCTTAGCAGGGAGTAAATTTCTAATGTTATTTGCATGGCAGAGCTACTATGAGCTAGAATATCCTGGCATTGTCATTAGGAGATGGTTAAGCTTCGATTATCATGTTAGGGTGAAGTAGTACCTTCCTAAAAGATGAATTA
>SNQJ01S0049134.1:22989-47300 GCA_010110895.2 Picea sitchensis | reverse complement strand
CAAAAATCATGTCAGAAATGTCAACATCAAATCATCAAATCAAATGAAACATCATAGTAAACATATCAACCCAAAAGCACACTCCCTGACTCAGTCTGGAGTCCAAGGGGATTCTACCAATGCCTCTGCATCCTCAAGGTCAAAAACCCTGCACACTCAATAAAACTGAGTCAATAGCATCTGTCGACATCAAATAGTAACACATCATGTCATCTGTCAATCACATCATAATCAAGTATAAACGGTCTAGCATCATAAAAGTCCAGATCACTTGCGAGCAAGTGTCCTCAAATAATAAGTTTTCTCAGTGTGCCAGAGCAGGATGTTACAAATTGGAATAAAGGAAGTGTACAAAACCATGAATCAAACCTGTTGTAATCATACCAGCTAATTGTATAGGGTTGAACATGATGAAGTAATGAGTTAATATGATATGAGACCACAACAAGCCCTGTGAACAAACTGAATTACACTACATTCTTTGCTTAGAAGTAATTCCATCATATTCGTTCATAATGACATTGATGTTGCATTCTTATTGATTAGGGTCCTACTCCTAGTATAGGATATAAATAAGACCTATACCGGCTATGCTCATATGTTACATGTATGCACTTCTTATACCTTTTCATATTTATGGGATTGGTTCTAACTCAGTACTAATACAAATACAACAACATCCTTTACATTCAACTTATGATATTCTACTCTACGCGCACACTTAACAACTTAAGCATATGTGTAGAGTAGATTAACAACATCCTTTACATTCAACTTATGACACTTAACAAGTCGTTTCCATATGTCCATTTATAAAGGACACACACCTATATATGCCTTTGTGACATCTATAAGAATGAATATAGGAATGTATTAACATCTTCGTGTGACTATATTTGTGATCCTATTTATAAATAGTTCTAGGTAAATGAAACATAGTATAATTATTAAAATGGGTATATAGATATAAAGTTAATGAAGAAAGGTTATAATAAACACCATTTATTTTTATATAAGAATTTTTTTAGTATTACTTGTAATTTTAGATAAATAAGAAATGATGTAAGTATTAAAGTTTTAAAATTTCAAACTAATTTAATATAAAGAAGGTAAATTTTCATCAATTTTGTGACAATTAAGACTCACTCAATTTCTTCTTCTTCAAAATATATATCCCATTAAAATTCACATTACTATGTTTACAATAGGTTATGATGCACTTACATTTGAAATTATTCTCATGATTTCTCTAAATCTAGATTTCTAACTCCAACAAAGCCTCCCAATATTACATTTGCTCCATTTGCTCCACCTCATCTTAATATAACTTAATATTGAAGACAATTTAAAAGTTACTTATATTGATGACCAAACTTATTGAATGCTTATCTTATTGATGATATTTATATTCATATAATATTACTTTACACATATTGACCAAAGTTATTGAATGCTTATCTTATTGATGATATTTATATTCATATAATATTACTTTACACATATTGACCAAAGTTATTGAATGCTTATCTTATTGATGATATTTATATTCATATAATATAACTTCAAATTGACAACTTATTAATTAATTCATTAATAACCTATACATTAGTAAGTAATGTATTTATTGAACCATAATATTGTATGTGTGTTGGATATGTAGGCATAGATAGCACACACATATCCCACACGTAGACGATAATAACAAGCGATGTTCCTAATGCATATTTTTAAAATGTCCACAACTAATCATGCATACAAATAAATAAAGTAGATCAAACATCAAATAATCCCCATTAAAGAAAGAGTAATAATTCAAGATTCATCCATCTTTAAAATTGAATTATTATAATTTAAACATGGTAGGAACTATGTGAGGAAACAAGGAATCACATATCGAATCCCAAATGTGATCCTCAATTGGCTTGGAATCACCCAGGTCCTTTTAAAACCTTAATTCCATCTCGCATGTCCCATCCCATCGTTGTTTTTTTTAATCGATTTCCCTTGGCAAACCCAACTTCTGTTTTCAATGACTTCTATGTGTGGGTTTTATTGATTATTACGAAAATATTATGGTTTTATCTTCTGTCACTTATCCCTTTAGTCATCAATCTATGCCTAAGCATTCGGCCAGGAGCTGAATCAATGGTCATCACTTCGGCATTTAAATACCTATAGATTCAAATGCCTTGTTTTTCTATGCATGGATGATGAGTGAAGGATAAGAATTTTCTATGATGTCTATCCCTTAATTATCTTTGAGTTGATTAATTCATGGCTTAATGTCTAGTCTTTATGCCTTCTTATGAGCGAGTACCTTTGCATCTTGATTGATTAAAAATTCGATTTATCTCTATGTTTTTAATTACTTGAAATTGAGTACATCTCTACATTTTTATTGATAAACTCTGAATTGTGAATGATAATCCTCCGAGCTGAATGATAGTCCCTTGGCGAACCAAACTTCTAATTTGAATGACTTCTCTGTGTGGGTTTTATTGATTATTATGAAAAGATTTTGTTTTTATCTTTCGTCCCTTATCCCTTTAGTCATCAGTCTATGCTTGAGCAGTCGTCTAAGAGACTAATCGACGGTAGTCACTTCGGTGTTTAAATACCTATATATTCAAATGCCCTACTTTTCTATGCATGGATGATGAATGAAGGATAATAATTTTCCATGCTGTCTATCACTTACTTATCTTTGAGTTGATTGATTCATGGTTGAATGTCTAGTCTTTGTGCCTTCTTATGAGCGAGTAACTCTGTGGCTTGATTGATTAAAACTTCGATTTATCTATGCGTTTTTAATTTCTTGAAGTTGGGTACATCTCCGCATTTTTATTGATAAACTTTGCATTGTTAATGATAAATCTCTGAGTTGAATGACAGTCCCTTGGAGAACCAAACTTCTGATTTGAATGACTTCTCTGTGTGGGTTTTATTGATTATTATGAAAATATTTTTTTTTTATCTTTCATCCCTTATCCCTTTAGTCACCAGTCTCTGCCTGAGCAGTCGACCAAGAGCCGAATCGACGGTCATCACTTCAGTGTTTGAAGACCTATAGATTCAAATGCCATGCTTTTATGTGCATGGATGATAAGAATTTTCTCTGTTGTCTATCCCTTATTTATCTCTGAGTTGATTGATTCATGGGTGAATGTTTAGTCTTTGGGCCTACTTGTGTAGATTTGGTTTTTCCTTGAAATTCATCCGATCAATATTTAATTTAATATGCTTGGATTTTTAGTCAGTAATTGAATGAATTTCACTTTTTTCAGTCTCTTGATATGACTTCTCTACCAAATTCAACACTCACTTTTGATATGGCTTCTCTTACAAACCATAGACTCTTATCATAGTAAACTGCTCAAAAAGGAACCAGTCTCCCACTTTGGTGGTCTTTTCCAATTGTAGTGAGCCTTTGACTAAAGGAATAATTATAATGAATAGTTCATTTTGAATAATAAAGTCTAATATAGAAATAAAAGAGTCTTAGATGGGAACTAATTATTATACTCATTTATTATAACTTAATATAATATTTATAGATGGGAACTAATTATTATCTTATTGATGATATTTATATTCATATAATATAACTTCAAATTGACAACTTATTAATTAATTCATTAGTAACCTATACATTATTAACTAATGTCTTTATTGAACCATAATATTGTATGTGTGTTGGACATGTAGGCATAGCTATAATATAACTTCAAATTGACAACTTGTTAATTAATTCATTAATAACCTATACATTAGTAACTAATATCTCTATTGACTCGTAATATTGTATGTGTGTTGGATATGTAGGCATAGCTAGCACACACATATCCGACATGTAGACGACAATAACAAGCGATGTTCCTAATGTAATTTTTAAAATGTTAACAACTAATCATGCATACAAATAAATAAAGTAAATCAAACTTCAAATAATCGTCATTAAAGAAATAATAATAATTCAACATTCATCCATCTTTAAAACTGAATTATTATAATTTAAACATGGTAGGAACTATGTGAGGAAACAAGGAATGACATATTGAATCCCAAATTTGATCCTCAACTGACTTAGAATCACCCCTCCCTTTCAACCCTTAATTCCATATCTCATCTCCCATCCCTTCCTTTGTTGAAATATGTTGGATTTTCGACTATATTGAACTAACTCTAGATATAATCCAAATGTGAAAGCATCAAACCTTTCGACCTAACATCTCTAGTAGACAACTAGTATTAGTCATCACACATCTAGGGGGGTGTGGATAGCATGACCCTCCCACAATGCGAGGGGAGTGTGGATATCTATAGAAATTACCCTTTAGAACCATTAATTTTGTGACAATTAAGACTCACTCAATTGCATCTTTTTCAAATTATATACGTCACTAAAACTCACATTACTATTTGTAGAAATAGGCTTCATTACCACCATAAATTTTGTGACAATTAAGAATCACTCAAAATCATCTTCTTCTTAATATATATCCCATTAAAACTCACATTACTATGTTTACAATAGGTTATGATGCACTTACATTTGAAATTATTGTCATGATTTCTCTCAATCAACGTGAATTTCCACCTTATATGAATATATTTTATCTAGATTTCTAGCTCCAACTAAGCCTCACAAATATTACATTTGCTCCACCTCATCGAAATTTATATTAGGAATACGAACAACCCTCATACCCATCCCATGTTGATGTTATTAGTGGGTGTGTGAGGTTATGAAGATTAAATGCTTTGTTTTGGGGATTCTAATGCATTGCATTATATGTGGTGTTAGTGGATCCAACCATAGGGAACTTTTAAGGAATCTTAAAGAAATGTTATAATACATTTTTTTTAGTAGATCCAACCATAGGGAACTTTTAATGAATCTTAAAGAAATGTTATAAGGAATGTATATGTGGTCTTAGTGGATTGAACCATGTTCAAAGATTATGCACATGCTATTGAGTTAATTTTGGGTAGTTATCCACTCAATGTAAAAATCCATTAGCTTATAGTACAATTAGGTTCCTTTATGTAACTTTAGGTGACCATACCGTATTTCATAGTTATGTATTTAGTTCAACCATCTCCACAACTATTCAACAATTTGTCCTTAAATCTCTCAAGTGATCCAACTATATAATATAGCATTTTCACAGTTCATATGTTATATAATATAACATTATCCAATTTGTGATCAGATAAGAGTGCACCACTTAGTAAAGAAAGATTTCTTATGTGCCAAGATTAAAGGCACAACAAGTTGTTGTACAGTAAACAATGAATCCCAGCCAACCATCATATATTATACACTATAACAAGTAAACTATGGAAAATATATTTGAAAATATGGAAAATATATTGAATGATCTTCAAAACAAAACATCCTAGAAAAACATTTTCTACATCACAAATATAATGTAAGAATATCACCTAAACTACTCCATTAACATCATTGTAGACATTACCATTTGGAACCATTAATTTTTTGACAATTAAGACTCACTCAATTACATCTTCTTTAAAATATATATACCATTTAAACTCACATTACTATTTGTAGAAATAGGCTTCATTACCACCATAAATTTTGTGACAATTAAGAATCACTCAATTGCATCTTCTTCAAAATATATATCCCATTAAAACTGACATTACTATGTTTACAATAGTTTATGATGCACTTACATTTGAAATTATTGTGAATTTCCACCTTATATGACTATATTTTATCTAGATTTCTAACTCCAACTAAGCCTCACAAATATTACATTTGCTCCACCTCATCTTAATTTATATTAGGAATATGAACAACCCTCAAACCCATCCCATGTAACATGACAATAAAGGAATTAGTATAAAAAATCAATGACATTTAAACAATTCTAATGGAAAGTTTAAAGCAATGGCATATAATCCATGTTCATGCAAGACCTTCACCTCGTCGTGATTAAAACATGTTGATGTTATTAGTGGGTGTGTCAGGTTATGAAGATTAAACTCTTTTTTGGGGGGATTCTAATGCATTGCATTATATGTGATATTTGTGGAGCCAACCATAGGGAACTTTTAAGGAATCTTTAAAAAATGCTCTAATACATATTTTTAGTGGATCCAACCATAGGGAACTGTTAATGAATCCCATTGCTTGTTGTTTTTTTGAATTGATTTCACTTGGGGAACCCAAATTTTGATTTCAATGACTTCTATGTGTGGATCTTATTGATTATTATGAAAAGATTTTGGTTTTATCTTCTGTCCCTTATTCCTTTATTCATCAGTCTATGACTGAGAAGTTGGTCAGGAGCTGAATCAACAGTCATCACTTCGGTGTTTAAAGACCTATAGATTCAAATGACTTGTTTTTTTGTGCATGGATTATGAGTGAAGGATAAGAATTTTCCCTGCTGTCTATCCCTTACTCATATTTGATTTGATTGATTCATGGATAAATTTTTAGTCTTTGTGCCTTATTATGAACAAGTATGTCTGCGACTTGATTGATTAAAACTTCGATTTCTCTCTGCATTTTTAATTGCTTGAACTTGGGTACATCTCTGCATTTTAATTGATAAAATCTGCATTGTGTATAGATATTGAGGAGAAATGTCGGCACACGATTCTCCAAACATTCCTCGCAAACGCTATAGGTTATCCCAAGAAGGAAGAACAAGAACTCCTTCTTCGACCGAAACTCCGAGTGACCAACAAGAATCTCATCAGAAGAGATATTCAAACAAGTCTATGAATATATCAACTACAAAACCTTCTCAAGAAAGTGGTATAGATGCAGCCTTCTTAGAGAGGTTGTGCATTGATACTCCTACACCTGATAATGTAGGGAATACCTCAGGACAAGAGAATATTCTTGGTAATTTTCTTTGATTTTGTTTATTTTTATTGTGTTTTTGTGTATTTAAATTTATGTGAAGTTAAATGTTGTAATTACTTTCAAATGTGTGTGTAGACAATGAGTTTAGAGAAATGGATGACAATGAAAGAGAGTGATTGTCATGAAGATTAAAATGTTGGTGCAGAGGGTGAAGGTGGATTTAGGAGTCCGCGTTATCAAGAAACAAAAGATTAAATGCCTACATCAACCTATCCTTCAAATGTTGGTGATGAACTTCCCTGGGAAGGGATTACTGAAGTAATGACTCTTGAGTGATGCTCAGCTGTTAAAAGGAGGTTGGAAAATGATTTGTTGGTCTTGGAACTCCCTCGAGAGAGTAAACAAGACTGTTATGTAGCTAGAGAGGTAGTAGTGGGGGCCCAGAGGGCCCATAGTGAAAATAGTGGAGGTCATTCATTGTAAGGTGGATTGGGTCCACTATATTATTAAATAAGGCCCACTATAGTAGTTAGATATAATAAATGGGTGGTTAGAGATAATAAAGGTAAGAGGACTTCTTAGAAGTTTCTACTTCTAGAAGATTCCTCCTTTAGAATGTGTTTAGGTGATGGTAGCACTATATAAAGATGTTCAAGCAATGTAATGGAATATGAAGAGAAGTATTATCTTTGGAGCGGTAGCTCATTAGGAGGAATCCCCCTCGAAGAGGTAAGTGAATAGGAGAGGATCGCTTCCATAATAGGATCCATTATATGGTGTTTCCCTACCTCAAGGGTTTGATAATAATAAAGTGTGGTTTCTTCTATCTTGCTCTATGGATCTGTTGTGTATTCAGTATTTTTGGTGATTATATTTGAAGATATATTCAGGTTCTTAACAAGTGGTATCAGAGCAATTTTGTAACAATGATCCAAATGGATATCGGTGGCCACCCACCTTTTCCAACTGGCTCAAAACAGTTTTTTGACATTTTTGGCAATTTACTATTTTTAGCAGTTTTTCGGGTCGTGAACTTCTGGAGCCATTTTGAGGCCCTAAACGATGTTTTTTGGGGTATGTTGCGGTCCTCAGATAGATCTTTCCAATGAGGTATTATAGGCCTAAAACGAAGATCGTATGCAAAAGTTACGACCCCGAGAAGTTGATGTACTCACTTACCCAAATGGGGCCCACATGACTTTTGGTGCTTCATCTCCTAGGGTTCGGTTTTTGGATGTCTAGGACTTTTGGAATTCTTGTTTATTGTAAAAAGGCCTTCAGAGCCTCATTGTAATCTTGTTCTTGCGAATGCGCGCTGTCGTCACATCTCTTCTCAGAGATAAGCCGCCACCATTCCAGCAAGCTTGTTTCCGCTGCATTTTACAGTTTCAGCTTATTTCGTTATTTAATAGAAAACCAATTTTACTGTATCTCTGTTATTTTTGTGTTAAGAACCTGCTAATAATCGGTATTCATTTCTTTCTTCTCATAAAATCTGGATCAAACAACCTCCTCATTATGATGACAACCTCTTATAACAAGTGGATTTTTTTATTTTTTTTTGTTTTTAAAAGTGTGTGCGCACGTGTACAAGGGAAACAACACATTCGACTCTATGTCGCCACCCGACGACTAACAAGATGAAACCATGATGAACACAACAAGAAGACATAAGGCGCACAACAAGTAACTGCAAGCACTAAACGACCATCAATCGACCATAAAAAGACTGACTTCCCGCCTGTCCTACCCTGCAATGGTTAGGACCTCCAAGACACATAATCAATGCTCAAGCCCAGGTTCCCATCGATTTTAACCATTTAAGGTCTTAGGGCTGGCGACTGTTTAGAGGAACATGGAGGTGTCTACATCCCACCCGACACCAACAGACCAAGCACATAGAAGGTTTATCACCCAAGTACTGCATTAATTAAATGAACAACAACCTTTATCTACTAACTAAGAATAATTTGTTGTACTTAATCCCAGGACATTACACCATAGGTTTATCAATAACAACTAAAATTACAATGACGCTGCCATGACAAAATAAACATATTATATTTATATCCCATTAACATTTGCACAAATAACAATCACCTTACGTTTCATGTGTTATCCAAACAACGCAACTACCAATCATTGCCCTAAAAGGGTAACCCCATTACATTTAAGTTATAAAAAGTATGCAGGAATAACATTTACATGATGTTAAAAATAATTTTAATTGGCCCTGCAATGAACTAACCGTTTCATTACTTTTCATACTATAATAACTTTGTAAAGAAAAAAATCCATAACCTTACCTGCACATGTTATCAATACTAATACACCATTTTTCATATTGTAAAAGCATTACCTTTACATGCTTCAATCTATAAAGTGAAATGAACTGAAATTACAATATCATTGCAAAAAAATAAAGATGATGAACATAAGGAGTCAAGTCATACTGAAATCACATTGTAAGCCACATTGTAAATAAGGTTCTTTTATTGTAAGCATATAATTTAACCTTAACCTTAACTCACTGAACCCAATTTATAATTCCGTAGCCTGTAATGGTGAACCATATTTTACGCAACATCCCAACGATTTTAAATCCATAAATGATGCGATATCCTAAAATCAATTGACGCAATCATTACAAGATAAGTATTGACGTTAACTTAAAACTAAGGCCATAATAGAGAAGATCTCAAGAAGCACCTTTATCTCCAAATAACAATTGTTACCATACCACTCACTGTTAATTAGAATATCTAAAACATCAAGATTCTAAGGGAAGAAAAAGGGAACAATTCCATTCACAACAATAGGAAACTAGACAGCTTTAATATAACCAATCAATTTTAACCCATTATCAATAGAAACACTATGCCATCATCAACGTGCATTACTTCCAACAGTAATCATCAATCATTTAATATTATAATAAATTGTCAACAGAATGTTAAATAATTACATTCCTGTACCTACGCTAACCTTTCATTGCTCTAAGTTGCATTAACAGTCCCTTAAAACAGAATTATTCCATTATAACAATATAAACAAGACATCTGGATATAACCACCATTCCCTTTTTAAGAACCTGTTCCTAATAAGCGAGAACCAATATTATAAATAAAATTTTATTGCATCATCCATACGGTTATTATGATAATACTCTTATATAATAAGCAATAATTAAGGGCTAATACTCTTGACAATTATGATAATACAATTATTATGATAATACTCTTGATAGTCGTTGGTAGTTAATACTCTTGAAAGAAATGCTATCAGCCTTAAAATTAACGGGTAGTATTACCAAAATTAAAATTAAAACAATTAAAATTTTAATTATATATATATATATATATATATATATATATATATATATTTGATGGTATTAACTGTCAAATTTTAAGGTTGAGAGCCCGAACAGGGGGTTTCCAAATGGAAAACCGCAGTGCATCTCTTCGGCAAGTGAAATCGAAGAATTTAACTGCTAAAACGAGGGTGATTCTACAGCCACATGGTCAGAGGTTTCAATAAATGGTGGGGATGTAGACAGGGATAACTTCACCCTTCAAGTCGCGTTAAAGAGGCAATTAAAGATGCCCAAGGGTGAAAGATGCAGAGTAAACTTAGTACTCACACCAGTTAAAACTTCGTGCTAGTCTAATCAACTAGGGAAATGCTGCGCGACTGAATTCGTGGTCAAAGATGGCATAAAAAAATTTCAACGATAAATGCGTAGGAATGGATACGGATGTGTACTGAGATTGACCTTCGATAACAAGCGCCCAGTAGAAAAATATTTAAATCAAAGAGCAATAGAATTTCACATCAGCAGGGGTTTAATTTAGTTTAATTGCTGACAAAAAGAATCTTAGTTGCGCCCACGCCTCAAGTTGCAGTCATCCTTGGCAGAGGTCAGAGTGCAACTATCAGGTCATTGCCACCATGGAAAACGAGAAAGATCAACAATCAGTGGCCCAACGAAACACAAGGCGGTTCTTCTATCTTGTGACCATCCGTACAGCGGTCCAAAAATTTAAAGTCACTGGGGGTGTGGGTTGACCCATGCATCGGGTTGTTGGGCAAAGAAAATTACAGAAGTCGACTCAGAGCAATGCGTCCGAGACTCTGATCCCTAAGACGAACAGGGAAGCGAATTTAAGCATTGCAGAGGCGTAGGTGTTAGGTGTGAAGGTTCGAAGAGGCGACAGGTTCGAAAAGGAGTGGAAAACATCACGCCAGAATACAACGATCCCCTTTAGAGTAACGCTAGAGCTCTAGAATTTTTTGGTTACGAGCTGAACTTTAGGTGGAAGAAGGGCTGGGACAGAGGCTGTGTGTTGTAATTAGTGACATGATTAAGCCATTCGGCCTGTAAATTCATAGCAGCTCTGAATTTGGACAGGTAACCATTCAATCAATCGGTCAGGTAAAGTGGAAGCCTGAAAAGTATCATAACCAATCCTAAATACAAACACATCATGTATATATTCAACATAAAAAATTTAAGGGATGCAACTTCATTACCACTGTTCTACACGTGGCTGTCATTACAAGTTTCAATGAAAAAATTCTGAACATAAAGTGCATTGTGGCCAATCGAACCCTTGACGCTTGTGGACATGGAGACTCAGTTACATTCGGATATACCACTTCAGGAATTGAAACCGACATGAAAATTTAGCTTAAAAAGGGGTTTCCAGCGTTCACCCGACAAGTTGGGTCTTACATGCCCGGACTGTTAGAGGGGGGCGGTGAATACTGCATTGGTGTTTGCTCAACTAAAGTTCAGAAGTGTATTAATTCAACTTAGAAAAATTAACATCAAAATCCAGAATCGACTCAGACACACATATCCCATTCCTACAATCCAGATCTATAATTTCCGCCGTAAGAAATTCAGACACAGTCTTTTTCAGGAGATTACTCGGACATAAAAATTTAATCAATCAAGCAGGTTAGAGGGATGGGTTTTCTTTCACAATAAAACCAACTACTGCCACAAAAATACACAATAGGTCTAACTCATACATCCTACACAATCTATCATTCAACCGAAGGGGCGTACCTTTGCATGTTCGCCTGCTCCGAGTGTCGTCCGTGTGCTCCTTGCTGCTCCTTCTTGCCGACCGTCGAGACCTCACCGGTACCTCCCAGCCAATCGCTAGGGGTACTCTGCTTCCCCCTTAGCCCCCCGAGCCGCAAAGGGGCCACACACTATCCAAATGGTATGTCTAGATTCCCATCTCGCCTCGCAAGGCCGAGCTACCACTCCTATCCGAGCTGGAAAGTCCCAACTCTCCACAAGTAATCAGTCAAGTCACAATTCCGACAGCGTAACGTTATGCTAACAACCTATCCTTTTCTTCCTCATCTTCCCTTTCTTTTATAGAGTTTTTAGAAACTCCAACTTTCCCTAAATCACATTTAAATTAAGTTTTAATAAAAATATTCAAAATATTCTCCTTCGCACAAGTGTCGTCCATCCCCCTCTTTTCTCCATTGATTATTTTGTTTAAATTTATTAATTGTCTCATTTCCCTCACCCACCTAGAGTTGCTCCTAAATTTACTCCTAGGTGTTTCTAGATCCCCTTACATGTTTTAAATACTTTCCCTAAAAATGAAGTTGCTAATTTAGCTCAAATTAGAAGGTTCTTTATTGCCAATTCCTTACTATGTTGAGCTTGCTTTTTACCATAAGTTCCCTTCTTTCCTTTATTATGTTTCCTCCACTCCTTAGTTTTCTATTTTTTTATTTTCCCTTCTTTCTCCTTTTATTAGAGCCAAAACGACAGTTGCGCTATTTAATTTTTTTCCTTTTATTATTAATTTAATATCTTTTTATACTTTCACAAGTTAAGAATTAATTTCTTCTTTGCTATTTTTTTTTTAATTCACTAGTTTTATTTAAATTCTTACTCTCTTCATTTTACCCCAAATTTTTTATGAAGACTCGAACTATTACTTATGTGGGTTTTAGTTTAAATTTTTACTTTTATTTTTATAGGGTCTTTTATGATGGTTAGACAAAATTTTACCCTAGAGAAGTTTTAGACTTAGGACTTAGAGTCTGAACCGAGCGACATTTAATTAGGGAAGTTGGTTAAGAAGTTCTTAATGTGTTAAATGTCTTAGGGCCATCTAGGTTTGTTCCTTCATCAACATCAATGCGACGTTCCCTTCAGGATGCACTACGTGCTCCAAGGGTGCCACTCACCTCGTTCATTTCTTCTGTTCGACGTGCCCTTCAGGATGCACCACATGCTCCAAAGGTGCCACTCGTTTCTTGTGTTTCTTTTGTGTGACGTGCCCTTCAGGATGCACCACGTGCTCCAAGGGTGGCACTCGGCAACTTGACTGATTGGTAGACATCAATAACCCCTAGAGTCAAAAATCTGCCAGGTGAACTTATGGGAGACTAAGGGCTCTAAGGAATAAGGCCCTCGCCTTATTGTGCACCCCTTAGAATCATCGTGAGTGACTATCGTAGTCTGCCCTCACGACATCGTGGATCCTCTCGAACTAGGTAATCGTTAACCTACAGTTCGAGCCACGACGGGAGTGTTAGTAGGTTGTGGCAGGGCTGTTTTCCACACCTCTCCCTCAACCTCTCTGGTAATCGTGTGTGTGGCCCCTCTACTCCATATGTGAGTCTGGTCGGCAAGCTATCGTCATCCTGCATCATCAACAATCGTGTCAGAACATGTCCACATCATATAATCAAATCAATGAAATATCACAGTAAATAAATCAACCCAAATAGCACACTCCCTGACTCAATCTGGAGTCGAAGGGGTTCCATCGATGCCTCTGCATCCTCAAGGTCCAAAACCATGCACACTCAATAAAACCGAGTCAATAAAACCTGTCTATGTAAAGTAGTAAAACATCATGTCATCTATCATAATGCATCATAATCAAGGATAAATGTTTTAATATCATAAAAGTTCGGATCACTTGCAAGTAAGTGTCCTCAAAGAATAAGTTTTCTCAGTGCACTAGAGTGGGATGTTACATACACCCCCTCTTGGTATAAACTTTGTCCCAAAGTTTTATAGTATAAATGTCGATAGAAATGTATCCCAGTATCATAAGTCTATCTATCAAACAAAAATGGAAACTGTTGGCGCATATCATATGAGTCCTCCCAGGTCGCCAAGTGCGGACTATAACTGTCCCACTGGAACTTGACCTGATCTACTGTTCGACATCGTAACTGTCGAATGTGATGATCTAAGATGTGGACCGGCTCAGCCGTGGGTTCTCTCTCGTCCGATACCTACAAGGAACTCATGTCAATCACATGTGTAGGATCACTAATATAATGTCTCGGAACAAATACATGAAAACATCGTGCATACGCCTCAAATAATCAGGCAAGGCTAGTCAATAGGCCATGGGCCCCTTTCTCTCCACAATATCGAAAGGTCCCATGAACCTAGGAGAGAGTTTATCTCCCTTTCCAAACTTGATCAAACTCTTATGCAGTTTAACCTGCGAGAAGACTCGATCGCCGACCTGATAACTACGGTCGACTCAGTGCACATCGACATAACTCCTCTGTTGATCCTGCGCTTATTTAATCCTTTGTCTTATGGTTTGCATTTGCTCTTCCATTTCTTGGATCACTTTTGGTCCCACTAGGACCCTATCCTCAAGCCGATCCCAACTCAAGGGCGTCCGACACGGTTTCCCATAAAGAATCTCGAAAGGAGCCATCTTAATGGTTCTCTGGTAACTGTTGTTGTAAGCGAACTCTACTAGAGGCAAGAATTCCTCCCAACGTGACGAAAACGCGGCCCCTCCACCACCTGCAGGTCAGGAGGTCCACGCGCACACACAAGATCTTCTCTTTCCTCGGCCCGAAGAATGCCAAGGTTCTTCTATTTCCCTATCGGGAAATCTGCACCCAAATATCCTTTCGTGCGATCCCCCTTTCTTACTTGTCGGGGAATCAGACTTCGCGGTATCGCGATATCTATGGTCGAGCGTTGGTGTTTCGGATCTCCGAACCCCGATGGAAGTCAACGCTGACCCTTCCTTTACCCTGTCGGGATTCCTCCTATCGCGATTTCGTCACTCGCGATATGAAGAAAATGGATTCGCCGAACCCCGATACCCGATGCGCCGATGCTCCGATGCACATGTGGTTTGACTATTCAACGGTCCCGTTCCCTCGTCGGGATTTTGGACTTCGCGGGATCGCGAATCCTGATGTCAAAGGTTTCAGGACTTTACTTTCCCCGAACCCAGATATAGTGTGCCACTTGTCTTTCGCCGACTCCTGTGGCCCCACTATCCTTCGACTTGTCGGGATATCGCGTATCGCAATATTGCGATTTCTGAAGCAATATTTTGCAGCTTCGACTCACGAACCCCCGATACATGATCTCACGTGTAAATCTGACGACCCTTGTGGCTCGGATCAATGACTCCGCCCCTCCTGAGCTTTGAACCCTGTTGAATTTCTCGTCGTAACCTCCNAAGATCTAATGACCCTTGAAACTTCGTGAAATATCCTCAGAGGCTTTCGACCGTTCGTTCTTCCCTTCGTAATCCACAGAATGTTTAAGTGTCCCTTTGTGGAAACCCGTCCACTTGCGTGTAACTTGCGACACTTCTTGCAAGCCTTCCAAGAACAACTTATCTACACTGTCCTTCGACAAACTCGAAGGCCTATCCTTCCTGAGCTTTTCCTCACGACTCCAAGTCCTCAGAAAGAAACCACTTGCTCACACTCCTTGTGGAAAATATTCAACCTCAATCCAGCGTTGAAGTCCTTCAACTCTACGCAAACCAGCCGCAACAGTCTCTCAACAATCCACTCAGGTTTGCAACCCTGAAGCTTCACTTGGCCTGCACACTCCTTGCACGGATCCTATACCCACCTGCACCTTCTGGAATGAATGAGAACAAAAGTTTTCTCTAATTGAACCCCTCTGTCAACGCACTCCTTGCGGACAATTCGACTGCACTCCTTCCAGGAATCCTCAGGCTCAAATAGAGAAACAATTGAAACTCATTCTTTCTCCCTCTCAGACTTAAATTCAACCATGAAATCACATACACAGCATATAAAAGAAAATGTATAACAGGAAACAAACATTCATGAGCATATCAAATACACAGAGAATCAGACACACAACCATGAATTTGAACCAATCTTCTTCTATTAATTCAAATATCAGTACATGGGTGTTCTCTACACAACTCTATGCTTGCTCTTCCTTCTTCTGAATCATGTTACAATGATACAATGAGGGTGTCTATATCCGGTTTCCCTCCTCCTATCTAAAATTGTCTAATCTATGAATTGAATTCTACCTACCTGCATTAACTAGATTAAGTGTCATCTACCTACTAAAGGACGAGAGCTATCCGCTCAAGGTCCATTTACAATATAAAAAGGCGCCTCATCTTAAATGACTCATTTAAGATCTGCGCAACAACTTCCAAGGTGTTTTCAAAATTTGTGCTGGCTTGTCCAGCTGTCCCCTGCTTCCACGCTGGCTCGCTTGACGTGTTGGCGATGCTCCTGCATCATACTCCCTTGCTTGAAAAATTTCATGGGCTCCTGTCCATGAGCTCCTTCATGGTTTTTCCATGCTTCTGTATTTGTGCTTCAGTCTCCCAGCTGGCATATTCAACTGGATGGCCCTTCCATTTGACCAGATACTCATAGTATTATTTCCTCCTGGTCTTCTTGCCTACTCTCTTGTCCAGTATGCATTCCATCTGCGACTTCTCTGCAACTGGCAATTGTTTCATCCACTAGATCACTGGCTCCTCCATTCCACTCTCTGCTTCTCCAACCCTGTATCGATATAGATCTGCGATATTGAATATCGGAGATATTCCGATCCCATCCGGTAACTCGATCTTATAAGCATTTTCCTCGAATTTTCTCAAGACCTTGCATGGTCCGATTTTCTTCTTTTTCAATTTATTGTATGTTCCCCTCGGGAACCTGTCCTTTCTCAAATGTGCCAGAACTAGATCACCAACTTCGAACTGAAGTTGTCTCTGATACTGATCTTCTTTGCGCTTATACTCCTGGCTTGATTCCAGCAACCACTCCTTCACCCGACTGTGAAGTTCCTTCATCGCTTCAGCGAATTCTTCTGCACTAGCACTTCTAGTAGCAGTCTGTTCTGAATCCCTCATTTTAGAAAATCCTCTCGACTGTATCCCATATACGATTTGAAATGGACTCTTCCCTGTGCTTCGATTCACTGAGTCGTTGTATGCAAACTTTGCCTGTGGCAATATTTTGTCCCAACTGTTGTGGTGCTCTGTCACCAAGCTTCTCATCAAGTCTCCCAGACTTCTATTCACCACTTCTGTTTGTCCATCCGTCTGAGGATGATAATATGAACTAAACATCAAATTAGTTCCCAGCTTCTTCCATAAGGTCCTCCAAAAATTCCCTATGAATTTCGTGTCTTTGTCCGAAACTATACTTTTCGGAAACCCATGAAGTCGAATGACCTCCTTGAAAAATAGATTTGCGATGTGAGTCTTATCGCTGGTCTTCTGGCATGGGATGAAGTGTGCCATATTGGAAACCTATCCACTACCACAAATATTGAATCAACACCTCTTTGTTTCCTTGGCAATCCCAATACGAAATCCATGCTTATCTCCTTCCATGGCCTCTCTGGTATGGGAAATGGCTGATAAAGACCTGCATTCTGCTTCCTCCCCTTCGAATGTTGGCAAACTCTACATCTGTCAACAAATATCTTGACATCTTCTCGCATTCCTGGCCAAAAGTATGACTCGCTCAGCTTTGCAAATGTCTTGTCGTGACCGAAGTGTCCTGCTAATCCACCACTGTGTTTCTCTTGCAATAAGTTCTCCCTCATGGAGCATTTCGGAATACACAGTTGATTTCCTTTGAACAACAACCCTTCCTATATCATATAGTCTATCCAGGGACTTCTGTCTCTGAGAACTGGATTCTCATCTGCTTCATACGCCTTTGCAAAATCTGCATCACCTGCGTACATGTCCCTGAGATTTTCAAAACCCAATGTTTTGACTTGGAACTCCTGCAACAACAAACACTTCCTACTCAAAGCCTCAGACACTTTGTTAGCAGTACCCGAAATATGCTTAATCAAAAATGTGAAATTATGCATATACTCTACCCATTTTACATGTCTCTGATTCAACTTCTCCTGTTGAGTCACAAACTGTAATGCATGGTTATCACTGTACAATACAAATTCCTTCAGGATCAAATAGTGCCTCCATTTTTTCAATGCCTGTATGATGGCATAAAATTCCTTATCATACGTGGAGTACTTCAATTTCGCCTCATTCAAATTCTCGCTGAAATATGCGATTGGCCTATCTTCTTGACTCAATACCTCTCCTATGGCAAACCCGCTTGCATCACATTTCACCTGAAATGTCTTCAGAAAATCTGGCAACACCAACACTGGTTGTTCCATAATCTTCCGTTTCAACAATCTGAAGATCTTTTCAGCCTCTTCTTTCCAGTGAAAAGACTTATGCTGCTTCTTCACTATATCCATCATTGCTGCACTAATTCCACTGAAATTCCTGATGAATTTTCGATAGAAACTAGCTAACCCATGAAAACGTCTCACCTCAAATACATTCCTCAGTGATGGCCAATTCTTGATCACTTCTACCTTGTCCGGATCCATCCTCAACTCATTTGCTGAAATAACAAAACCCAAGTAAATGAGCTCTGTCTTCATGAATGAGGACTTATTTATATTAATCAACAACTTCTCCTGCTGTAGCTTCTTCATCACTGTAGCCAAATGCTTCAAGTGTTCTGCCACTGATTTACTGTAAATCAGTATGTCATCCAAATACACAATGACGAACTTCCCGATGAATTCCCTCAGGACTTCGTTCATCAACCTCATGAAGGTACTTGGTGCGTTTGTTAAGCCAAACAACATAACAAGCCATTCATACAAACCTTCATTTATCTTGAATGTTGTCTTCCATTCATCACCTTCTCTCATGCAAATCTGGTGATATCCGCTTTTCAAATCAATTTTTGAAAAATATTTTTCCCCGCTCAAGCAATCCATTAAATAATCTATTCTTGGCAATGGAAACCTATACCTAATGGTTATCTTGTTGATTTCTCTTGAATCGGTAGACATTCTCCAACCTCCATCCTTCTTCGGACTGAGTACTGTCGGAACAACACATGGACTCAAGCTTTCTCTGACTAATCCTTTGTCCAATAACTCTTGGACCTGCCTTTTAACTTCTTCATTTTATTACAGTGTCAATCTGTACACGACTTTATTCGGAAAACTAGCTCCTGGTATGAGGTCAATATGATGACTCACACTTCTGATTGGTGGCAACGAATGAGGTAATTCATCCACTATAATGTTAGCGAACTCTTCCAGCAATTCCTGAACCTCATCTGGTAAATCATCCACTCTCGTGCTAGTCAGAACAATCCTCGGTTTTCTGACCACAAATAATTGTGGATATTCTTTCTTCTTCACCTCCGTAAGAAGCTCCTTCTCACTCATGAGAAGTACTGTGTTTCTTACTTTTGGCTTCACCTCCTTATCCTTTATCGGAAGCAACATGTGTGTCCTCCCATTCTTCTCCAGGGTGTATGTGTTCATTTGCCCATCATGAATCACATTTATGTCATATTGCCATGGTCTACCCAACAATAGATGACATACATCCATGGGAATAACATCACAGAGTATTTTATCATTATATCCTCCTATCTTGAACTCAACCAAGCATTGTTTAGTAATAGTTACCTGGTGTCCTTTTTGTAGCCACGAAACTCTGTATGGGCTAAGATGATCAGTCGTCTCCAACTCCAGCTTCTCTACCATCTCTTTGGATACGAGATTATCCGTGCTACCACTATCTACGATCACCTTGCATGCCCTGTCCTTGGTCTTGCAAGTAGTCCTAAAAAGTCTAGTCCTTTGGACTGGACTTTCCACCTCCTTCTCGGGTGTCAAAAGAACTTTTCGCATCATAAACAATCTTCCGCCTTCTGTGTATTCGGCCTCAACATACCGCCTCTACGCTTCAGTGATGTGAGCTTCTCCGATGTCCTTATTTTTTTCTAGACACTCATAAGACTTGTGCCCATTATTTCCACATGTGAAGCATGTGATTACTCCACCTCGACCTCTTCCTCTACCTCTGGTACGAGGAAAAGTGTTGTTGTCAGCATATCCTCTGCTCTGCTTTGTATGCTACCCTCTCTATTCAACATGTTGGCCTCACTGTGAGGTTCCACCTCTCTCGACTTTACCCTGAGGTTTCTTCCATTCGTCCTTGGGCTTCTGGTATCTGTCCTGGGAAATTGCTTTGCCTCTGGGCTGGCTTCTGCCTCGGCCTCTCTGACCTTGCTTACGGCTCAGTTTCTCCTCAGCTTTCAGATCCATCTGATAAGCATCCTCCACCGTCCTGATGGTTACCATGCTCATCTCGTCCTGGATATCATATCTTAGACCATTCATATACCTGGAAACCTTCTCATCATATCTCTCCCGATGACCTGCCTTGATGTTCAGTGAATAGAATTCCTCAGTTTATTCTTTTACTGTCATCAACTTCTGTCTCAGGTTCTACATTCTCCTGAACAGAGTAATTTGATAATCTCTGGGGATGAATTCTGCCTTCATCTTCGCGATCATCCTATCCCAGCTCTTGATTTTCTGCTTTCCCTTGCAGCGTCTGTCAGCTTGTAGCTCATCCCACCACAATGTTGCATGTCCTTTCAATCGCATGACAACATGCTTGACTTTCTTGTCTTCTTTGACGTCTTCGTAGTCGAAGTAAGTATCTAGAGCTCTAATCCAATCTAGAAGATCTTCTGGATCCAAGTTTCCCTCATAGAATGGAATGTCCATATTTTCTTTTGTACCCATCCTGGAAATAGATTTGATCAATCGCTCATTTGATGCATCTTCGGCTGCAAATTCCTCCTCTCGTTCAACCTCTATTTCACTACCGGAATCACTAAGATCCCCAACACCTACTGTGCATCTCTGTGTTGTCTCCATGTATTCAAGTCTTGCTTGGAGATCACGCATCTGCCTCTCCATTTCCAGATTGGTTACCTGCCTGCCTCTTCTCCGTACCTCCCTATCCTTTGGATCAGGTGATTGCATGCCCCATCTCCTTGGTGGCATGGCGAATTCCCTTCTTCTCTGCTACAGAAAGCAAAGAATCCTTCTGGGCTCTGATACCAAACTGACAAAAACATGGCCCCTCCACCACCTGCAGGTCAGGAGGTCCATGCGCACACACAATATCTTCTCTTTCCTTGCCCCGAAGAACGCCAAGGTTCTTCTATTTCCCTATCGGGAAATCTTCACCCACAGATATTTTCGTGCGATCCCCCTTTCTTACTTGTCGGGGAATCAGACTTCGCGATATCGCGAG
Source organism: Picea sitchensis (assembly GCA_010110895.2). NCBI lineage: Eukaryota > Viridiplantae > Streptophyta > Pinopsida > Pinales > Pinaceae > Picea > Picea sitchensis. The sequence goes on along the minus strand of SNQJ01S0049134.1, from coordinate 26,027 downwards.
ATCTATGGTCGAGCGCTGGTGTTTCGGATCTCTGAACCTCGATGGAATTCAATGCTACCCCTTCCTTTACCCTGTCGGGATTCCTCCTATCACGATTTTGTCACTCGCGATATGAATAAAATGGATTCACCGAACCCTGATACCCGATGCGCCGATGCTCTGATGCACATGTGGTTTGACTATTCAACGATCCCGTTCACTCATCGGGATTTCGGACTTCGCGGGATCGCGAATCCTGATGTCAAAGGTTTCGGGACTTTACTTTCGTCGAACCTAGATACAGTGTGCCACCTATCTTCTGCCGACTCCTGTGTCCCCACTATCCTTCGACTTGTCGAGATATCGCGTATCACAATATCGCGATTTCTGAAGCAATATTTTGGAGTTTCGACTCACGAACCCCCGATACATGATCTCACGTGTAAATCCGACGGCCCTTGTGGCTCGGATCAATGGCTCCGCCCCTCCTGAGCTTTGAACCCTGTTGAAGTTCTCGCCATAACCTCCTTGTGCCTTCGCAAGATCTAACGGCCCTCGAAACTTCGCGAAATCTCCTCGGAGGATTTCGACCGTCCGTTCTTCCCTTCGTAATCCACAGAATGTTTAAGTGTCCCTCTGCGGAAACCCGTCCCCTTGTGCGTAACTTGCGACCCTTCTTGCAAGCCTTCCAAGAACAACTTATCTACACTGTCCTTCGACAAACTCGAAGGCCTATCCTTCCTGAGCTTTTCCCCACGACTCCAAGTCCTCAGAAAGAAACCACTTGCTCGCATTCCTTGCGACAAATCTTCAACCTCAATCGAGTGTTGAAGTACTTCGACTCTGCGCACACCAGCAGCAGCAGTCTCTCAACAATCCACTCAGGTTCGCAACCTTGAAGCTTCACTTGGCCTGCACACTCCTTGCACGTCTCCTGTGCCCAACTGCACCTTCTGGAATGAATGAGAACAATTTTTTTCTCTAATTGAACCCCTCTGTCAACGCACTCCTTGTGGACAATTCGACTGCACTCCTTGCAGGAATCTTCAGGCTCAAATAGAGAAACAATTGAAACTCATTCATTCTCCCTCTCAGACTTCAATTCAACCATGAAATCACATACACAGCATATAAAAGCAAATGCATAACAGGAAACAAACATTCATGAGCATATCAAATACACAGAGATTCAGACACACAACCATGAATTTGAACCAATCTTCTTCTATTAATTCAAATATCAGTACATGGGTGTTCTCTACACAACTCTCTGCTTTCTCTTCCTACTTCTGAATCATGTTACAATGATACAATGAGGGTGTCTATATCTGGTTTCCCTCCTCCTATCTAAAACTGTCTAATCTATGAATTCAATTCTACTTACCTGCATTAACTAGATTAAGTGTCGTCTACCTACTAAAGGAAGAGAGTTATCCACTCAAGGTCCATTTACAATATACAAAGGCGCCTCATCTTAAATGAATCATTTAAGATCTGCACAACAACTTCCAAGGTGTTTTCAAAATTTGTGCTGGATTGTCCAGCTGTCCTCCGCTTCCATGTTGGCTCGCTTGACGTGTTGGCGATGCTCCTGCATCACAACACTTTTGTTGGTCCATCACGTACATGCGCAACATGTCTTCCAAGGTTTGGTTGGTTCGTTCGGTCTTTCCGTCAGTCTCTAGGTGATACGCAGTACTAAAGTTAAGTTGGGTTCCCAAGGCCTCTTGGAAACTCGTCCAAAATTGTCCAATAAACACCGATCCTCGATCAGATATAATCTTCTTAGGCACGCCATGCAGCCTCACAATATCACTGATGAAAACTCTTGCTATGTCAGGTGCCTGATACATCATACGCACAGGAATAAAGTGATCACTCTTCGTCAGAGTGTCTACTACCACAAAAATCGAGTCATGTCTCCTTGCCGTCAGTGGCAATCCAACAATAAAATCCATCGAAATGACCTCCCATTTTGATTCTGGGATGGCATGTGGTTGAAGTAATCCTACTGGGTGTCTATGTTCAGCCTTTACCTGCTGACACTCTAGACATATGGCCACATAGTTTACTATGTCAGCCTTCATTCCCTTCCATAAGAATAAGGGTTTAAGGTATGCCCTCATATTCGTGACTCCCGGGTGATCCATGTAAACTGCTCTATGATCCTCACTCAGGATCAACATCCTCAACTCGTCGTTTGGCGGTATGTAAATTCAACTTTTAAACCTCAATAAACCATCGCTATTAAATGAATATCCCTCATATCGTGGTACCATCATTGTGTTTTGTCCGATAAAACCCTTGACCTCCTTGTACCAGTCATCGTCACGCTGTAAAGTGAGAATCCTCTCACGTAGATTCGTCTGAAGAGGCAACACCAAAAATATGTGTGGCCTCCGACTCAAAGCATCCGCCACTCGGTTCATTGTTCCCTTTATGTAGGAAATCGCGAAGTCGTACTCGCTAAGCAATTCTGACCAACGTCATTATCGCGCATTCAGGTCGCTTGGCGTAAAAATGTGTTGTAGTCCACAATGATCAGTTTTTAGTTCAAATTTTCGTCCAACAAGGTAGTGTTTCCAAACCTTCAAGGCTTATACGATGGCTAATAACTCCAAATCATGGCTTCTCAGTTTCCTCAAAATGTAAGCGATTACTCATCTGTCTTGCATCAAGACTCCACCTAGGCCTTCCTTGGATGTGTCTGTGCATACCAAGAAGTCTGCATCCATGTCAGGGACCTTTAGTACCAACACCATTTTCAACAACTCTTTAAGCCTCCGAAATGCTTCCGCACATTTCTCGGTCCAAACAAACTTCTTGTTTTTCTTCTGCAATTCCGTGATCGGATTTGCTATCTTCGAAAATCCCTCGACGAAGCGTCGATAGTATCCTGCTAAACCCATAAATCTACACACTTCTGTGACATTCATCGGCGTAGGCCATTCCATAATAGCCTCGACCTTGGCTGGATCCACGACGATACCTTCGCCGATGATGACATGCCCTAAGTAGTGAATCCTCGATTGATAAAAAGAGCATTTGGACAACTTCCC
>SNQJ01S0049134.1:0-14109 GCA_010110895.2 Picea sitchensis | reverse complement strand
TGGATAGTTGTCATTTATGGGATGACAACCACTTTCATATTTTATTTGATGACTCTAATCCACCTTCTATAGAGAGCATCAATGTGACAAATCAAAAGCCAATGATTACTACCAGTGTCCATCATGCATATTCTACAATGATATTATTCATTTCAGATTCTGTTACGACCCTTTTCCACTATGTGGATGAATATTCTTATTTGGATCCACATGACAAGTGTCAGTCTTTGGAGCATTATTTTGAGTTGGTTATTGGGTTCCAAAATCTTCCAAGGGGAGTTCACGTGAGCACTTGGACATGGGACCCGGGATTACAATGGTGGTTGGACTACTTCAACATGGTGGCTTTCCTTTCTACATGGGACCTTGGTTCTCTAATATTCTTCAACATTATGGTCCACAATTATTCATGAGACCCTGGTATATGGTTGTACATCAAGTGTTGAGGACAACGCTTTTATAAGGGGGATAGAATGTTAGGTATCTAGAGAGGTAGTAATGGGGGCCCAGAAGGGCCCAAAGTGATAATAGTGGAGGTCATTCAATGTAAGGTGGATTAGATCCACTATATTATTAAATAAGGCCCACTATAGTAGTTAGATATAATAAATGGGTAGTTAGATATAATAATGTAAGAGGACTTCTTAGAAGGTTCTACTTCTAGAAGATTCCTCCTCTAAAATGTTTTTGGATGATGGTAGAACTATATAAAGAGGTTCAAACAATGTAATGAAATATGAAGAGAAGTATTGTCTTTGGAGCTGTAGCTCACTAGAAGGAATCCCCCTCAAAGAGGCAAGTGAATAGGAGAGGATCCCTTCCATAATAGGATCCATTGTATGGTTTTTCCCTAACTCAAGGGTTTGGTAATATTAAAGTGTGAATTCTTCTATCTTGCTCTATGGATCTATTGTGTATTCAGTATTTTTGGTGATTGTATTTGTAGATCTATTCAGGTTTTTAAAAAAAGCTTGGAAATTGTTTTGCATTCATTGGAAAGCTTTATGGACACATATCAAAATATGGGGCCAACCACTGATAGTTTTGTCGATCTAATGAGGCGACGAAAGTTAGAGGTGATGGGCCCTGATAAATGGGAGACAATAAAAAATAGAGTTTCAAAAGAAGACGTCATTTCGACGTTTAATTTCAAAGAGGAACCAAAGCGGAAGATGTTGAAGGTGCAATATTTAAGCACCCTGACATTGCAGGACATCTGTATAACAAATTTTTGGCGGCATATGGGAAAGTTTCATGAAATGATGATATACCACACTATTTTGCAAGACACTTTTTTGCAGAGTTTTTCTTGCACATGCACCCTGATTATACTAGTCTACCGTCCAAATATTATGGGGCTAGTAAAGGATGTACACATGATCGCAAAGGGGCATATCGAAGTGCGACATTGTCGAGACCTCGACAACCTTTAGTACTTCTTCCAACATGGGCATGCTTGTCTCAATTCTCATTGGGAGAGTTTGAACAGGGTGGGAGTTCACAGGTATCATTTAATGTCTTAAAATCATTTCAATTTAATGTGTTATAATCATTTAAATTTAATTTTTCAAATTTGAAATGTGTTATATAGGCTAATGTGGAGAAGAGAGTACATAAGAGTGTGCTTGGAAGGGAGACTGGGATTGAGGAGGAAGCAGATGAAGCACCTAGATTTGGGAAGGATGTGTTCATTTAGAATGATTCATAAATGTATGTTTTTTACTTTTATGAATTTTTTGTTTTCTCAAATTTTTAGTTTAGCCTTTCCTATTCAACGTTTTGATCAATTATTTTGAAATATATAGAACCCCTAGATAAGTTTATCGTTGTCTTAAATGGTGTACATGTTAGAAAAATAGAACCATGGAGCAATAAAATAAAACAAATACGGAAACAAAACACATAAGATACACAATACAATAGAGACACAGATTTACGTGGTTCACCCAGTGTGGGCTACGTCCACCAGAGAAATTGTCAAGTCCTTCCTTTATTATTATCCAACATATGAAGGGATACAACCTACAACAAACTCGTTGTAACTTCCTCTTCTTTCTCGCACAGTCTTCTATCTCATAATACAATATTCACTATCAACCATAGCCGCAATACATTTCCCTCATAAAAGAGGGTTTCCTTCTAGGGAAAAAAACACTAACATAATCTCTATCGTTAGATCTGTGACCTTATAATGAACGGTCTAGATTTACAATGAAATTACAATATACATTTACAAGGCAATTTTTTCTTCGGGGGCTTTGCCCCTGAACCCCCACTAGGGGTCCTCTTTCCCCCAGACCCCCCAGCCAGGGGGATATCCCCCTTGGACCTCGCAGAGAGAGCACCCCCCTCTGCAGTCCCCCACGTGGAAGAGTGTACATACTTTTGGGGTGTAAATACTTCATGGGGTATGAACATGGATGAAAATAAAATACCTCTGAATCAGGAAGATGATGAGACTCCACAACCGACAATACATTCAAACTTATTTAAGGTTAGATCATGATAAAGACCTAATTTTGAACTTGAACATTTGAATATTTGATAACAGACTCTATCCCACATTAAAAAAGAGAAAGTTTCTAAGTTTTCTTCGATTGCAATCCTTGTTTTCTTGTCCAAGAATGGTGTAGTATGGACATTTGTGTTTTCTACATACAATGAAGTGAATTTTTTCTTGCTAGGGTATTATCAAACTTTTAACTAAATTGGTTACTAGTCATAAAAACAAACATTCAATTAGATTTATGAATAAGCTCATAAATATTGTATATGTGAGCTAACTCACACATAATTTCAGAGAGCATTTCATTATATCTAATATGAATACATTCCATTTAAATGGTTTTTGAAGAATGAATTAATACACATGTGCAGATTTGTGTTTTCTTCATGTACATGCAAGATTATATGCGGACATTTATTCCACCACAGAAAGAGAAGATAAGTATTTTCCAGAAGAATGATTTTAAAAATGGAGATTTGTGATTTTTTTTAGATAATAAGTAATTTTTTGGAAGAATGGATTAATATGGTTATTTATGAGTCCTTTAGTTTGAAAGAGCATCGTGGAATTTGATTATATGACCACTGCAGAATAAGAGAGAAGTATTTAACTGTTGAGAAGATTAGTATTTTATTGTTGTGTAAATATGATCAAATAAAATCACCTGGGATGGGAATTTTCGAAGGATTTGGGACCTTATCCACAAGAAGAATTTCACCTAAAAGATTTGAGACTTTATCCACAAAGAGATAAGTATTTCATTGGAAGAATGACTTATATGGAGATTTGTGAATTTTCTTCATACACAGTTCTATATTTATTTTCAGATTATTATCTAACTCTAACTCACAAGTTGTTTTACCAAAAACACAATAACATCACCTGAGATGAGAATTTCACCTGAAGGATTTGAGACCTTATCCACAAGAGAATTTCACTTGAAGGATTTTTGACTTTATCCACAAAGAGATAAGTATTTCATTGGAAGAACAACTTAATATGGAGATTTGTGAACTTTCTTCATATATCGTTATATATTTATTTTCATATTATTATCTAACTCTAACTCACAATTTTTTTTTACCAAGAACATAATTTTTCTCTATAAATTTTTTTAAGATTTTAAATAAGATTTCCAAATTGTTTAAATCATATACTCTTAATTGGAGAGTAACCATCTTAAATCTGTTTAACTATGGTTGGGTATGTTATTATTTCTTATTGTTTATTTAATATTTAGTTACAGTGTATATGCTAACATGTGCTATTTGTTTTTTTTATTATTGTTTTTTATTATTACATATGCCTAAATTATATTTGATGAAAAATATGTTTACAATATATTTTGTGGGAAAGAGTATGTTGGAGGATGAGACTTAACTCTTTTGGTATGTATGTCAATTTTGTTTTAATCACAATTTTTTAATTTTGTATTATATTACAGGTTTGAATTGTAAATTTTTTATTTTTGAATTTTGTTTTTTTTGCAGGTTTGAATTACAAGTATGAAGTGATCTATATTAAAGTGATGGCCTAGAGTCCAAAATTTTGGAGTTAAATGTCTTTGTTTGTGTTATCATCCTAAAATGAATGTGAAACTTATGTATTTTACAGTGTAACTATTCAGACTTTGATATATATATATATATATATATATATATCATAATTTTGGAATTCAAAATAGCAATTTATTGTCTCATATTTGATTTCTCAAAGTTAATGGAAAAAAGTGGCAAAGTTAACTAGTAATGAACTAATGTTTTGTATATTCTCGTTTTTACAATGCATTAAATTAAACATCAAACTCTTAAATATTTTTCTGCTATGTATTAATTTAAATGTTTCATTTTATGTTCACTGTGGATTGTCAAAAATATGATACTATTGACATATCATCAAATAATTTTGGCAGAATAATTTTAGCAGATTAATTTTATATTAAAAGATTTATTTATTTTTCTAGTTACTAATGATCTTGTTGGTTACATAGATGCACTTAACCAATAAAAAAAACTAAAGGAAAGATAGGCATATGAGATCTGCTAAATAAATTGGTTACATAGATGCACTTAACTAATAAAGGAAACTAAAGGAAAGATAGACATATGAGATCATAGATGCACTTAACTAATAAAAAAACTAAAGGAAAAACTGAATGAAAGATAGGCATATGAGATCTGTTAAATAAATTGGTTACATAGATGCACTTTTTTTTTCAACGAGAAAAAATACGCTTTATATTCAAAAGGATATAAAAGTATACAAGTCTGTTGTAACAGGTCTAACAACGAGGAAATACAAGCATTCTGCCGAAGAATCAAAACATACTACACAAGTAAAAAAGGAGTACTAGTCTCATCATGTCCAGAATCAATCCTATGGATGGGCTGCTCGCAAGTCCAGTCTTTCAAAGATTGATCCTCAAGGTAGGTCCCTCTTTACCTTCTTCCCATCTTGTAAAGAGAATGTATCCCGAAGGCAAAGTTAGTGCTTTTTTTGAAAGAATATCAGCCTCCATGTTTTCCTTCCTGTAGATGTGGGAGAAAGTAATATGATTGAGCAACTGGGTCGCTTCTCTGGTTCTCTCCTTCCAGCTCAACAGGTCCGCAACATGGAAATCAACGCGTCCGTTCAGCCAATCAATAGTAATTTTTGAGTCACCAAGCAGTAATAACTCACTTATATGTAATCGGCTTGCCAGAATGCAAGACGCCCATGCTCCCATGAGTTCAACTTTCATATTAGATCCTTTCCCACAGTTTAGAGTCCACCGGTATCTTGTCTGAGGGTTTATGGTTATCTTTCCACCAGCTCCGCAGTATAAACCATCATGTTGTGCCGCTCCATCGAACCAGGCCACCACTTTATCAAGTGGGACTATAAAGACGGGTCTGCAAGGTGTTGAAATAGGTGTCTGATTTCTATCGACTGTTAACTCAGCTAGAATGGTGCAGGCCACTCTTTGAACAGAAGGTGGTTTGTCCTCAAACAAAGTTGCGTTCATGTTCTTCCATAAAAGCCAGCAAAGGAGAATCAATATCTTTACCTGGTTGGATGAGGCCCTCATCCAGTTCTGGAAGCAAATAGATGGACTGGTGGCTGTCCAAGTGGAAGAGGGCGTAAGTGCAGGGGAAATGAGATTCCAAACGGATCTGGAAAAAGAGAAATCAATGAAAAGATGTGCGCTCGTCTCTCCATTTGAATAGCATAGACAACATCAACTGGGTCCGTCCCAACCCCGATCTTGGAGATTTGGCCACAGCAGAAGCTTATTTTCAATTAAAAACCAGGCGAAAAGTTTCAACTTAAGTGAAACATTGCACCTCTAGATCACACCATGCCCACGCTCAGAATTTGAAGTCCAACACTTGGCAGCCAGAGCGCCGTAAGCATTTTTTGCGGTAAGAGCTCCGGACCTGTCCCCACCTGTCCACAAGAGCGAGTCGGGCCGGTTCAGTAAGCGAACGCCCAATTCCATAAGCCTGCGAGTAAATCCGTTCCATTCGACTGCCAGAGCTGCGTCCAAATCAAGATCATCACACTTGAGCCAACCGTCACTTAAATGACCCCCGCTTTGAATCGATTTGAATTGAAAAAGGAAGAAAAGTTTTTTCTATGAAGATGTTCCAACAGATTTGTTGAGAGCAAGGCAAGCTTGCCCAATCCCAGCATGACGTCCCTGCCCACTTCAATTTGAAACCCATTTCCAGGCTTCCACGAGAGCCATTGGAGAATGATGGGGAGGGTTTTTAGCAGATTTTTCCAAGTATCAGAACCTTCAATGTGCCTCCCAGTGGCCGATCTGAGCCAGAGATGAACCGGAATCTGTGGAAAATATTTCACCTTTATAACCTTACTCCATAGGCCGGGCTTCATGAGAATGCACAATAGGGTGTTTGCCAAGAGCGCCCTCTGGAAAAAGTGTAGATTATTGAGTCCCCAACCGCCCAGTTTCTTAGGTTTTGAGATAATCTCCCAATTGCACAAATGATAACCTGTCAATTTGCTACCAGTCCACAGAAAAGAGAAGATCAGTTGACGAATCGAGCTAAGAACAGTGGCTGGGAAATTTGCTAGCACCATCCAATAGATCGGAAGGCTCTCCAATACAGCTTTGATGAGAATGTATCTCCCTCCCAAGGAGAGATGCTTGTTACACCAGTGATGGATTCTGCTCTCAAATTTATCAAGTAACCAAAGCCAATCAAATTTAGAGTATCTGTTGGCTTTGATAAAAAACCCAAGATAGGAAAACCCCTTCTTTAGATCTGCTGTTTCAATTCCAAACAAATTTTTTAAGTTTGTTAAGATAGGCTCCTATGTGTTTAAAGTAAGGAAAAGAGATTTTTGTAGATTTATCACCAGTCCTGAAGCTGCGCAGAAGTTATTTATGATTGAGTGTAAAAGAGACCATTCCGTAAGACTGGCCTTTGTCAAAATAAGCACATCATCTACAAAGAGAATATGTAGGATGTGTGACAGTCCCGAGAAATTTAGTCCAGTTAGATGGCCCTCCGCTTGACTAGACTTAAGAAGGATACTGAGCACTTCAAGGGTGAAGATAAAAAGGAGAGGTGATAGCGGGCATCCTTGTCGAAGCCCTCTCTCACATCGAAAAGTTTTAGTGGGTTCCTCGTTGATCAGAACAACCATAGTAGCCGAGGAGATACAGCCTAAAATCCAGTTGGTAGTAGCCACCCCAAAGCCACTCTGCAAAAGAATAAGGTGCAAAAAGTTCCAATTGACACAGTCAAAAGCCTGCTTGAGATCCAGCTTGAGAAGGATGGCTTGTTGCCTCATAGATGCACTTAACAAATAAAAAAAACTAAAGAAAATACAGTCATATGAGATCTGTTAAATAAATTGGTTACATAGATGCACTTAACTAATAAAAAAAACTAAAGTAAAGATAGACATTTGAGATCATAGATCTGCACTTAACTAATAAAAAAACTAAAGGAAAAAACTAAATGAAATATAGGCATATGAGATCTATTAAATAAATTCGTTACATATAGATGCACTTAACTAATAAAAAAAACTAAAGAAAAGATATGTATATGAGATATGTTAAATAAATTGGTTACATAGATGCACTTAACTAATTAAAAAAAATAAAGAAAAAACTAAAGGAAAGATAAGCATGTGAGATGTTAAATAAATTGGTTATATAGATGCACTTAATTAATAAAAAAAAACTAAAGGAAAGATAGGCATATGAAATCTGCTAAATAAATGAAAAGAAAAAAATAAAGTGAAATAATACAAGAATATGAATTGTTATTTATCTATTTAAGAATATGCAAAGTCTAATACACGAATGTGTTGTTGTTTATATATTTAAGAATATGCAAACTCAATAGATAGACAAGAAAAAATTGAACTGTCAAACATACAAGATTGTATTATTGCATATCTATTTAATAATATATGATAGTAGATAACATGTTAAACCACACAAAACTTATTTGAAAATATATGGTAGTAGAAAACACTTTAAACATGCAAAGCCTATGCTGGTATTAACTGCACTAAAATGAACAAATTTTCATGATCTACCAATTTCCTTTCAGAAAACATGTGTTTGATTTTGGAAGAAGGTAATCAATGTGGAATTCAAAGATTGATGTATGCATTCAAGAATTGTGTTTTAGACATGACAAAGAACAACACATACCCCTTGTACAACTCAGATAACATGTATGAAAGAGAATTACATTAGGAAAATGATTTGCAGGCTATGGTTTAATATTATTCGCATAAACCCACAATTTTGTAAGGGTCCTCACTTGACTTTAGGAAATGTTGTATTAATTTCCTTAACTTTGTTAAAGAAGAGATCTATTAATTACAATTTAATTCACTTGACTTTAGGCAAGGTTGTATTAATTTCCTTTACTTTGTTAGAGAAGAGATCTATTAAATACAATTTAATTCTAATGATTAACACTTTTAAATAAGTTTAGATGAAAATCAACTTAATTATTAAAATGAATATTCTAAATAATTTCAAATTTTAAATGTAAATCAACTTAGTAATTAGAATGGAGATATTGGTATATATATAAAATTGTTAGTAAAGTATTTTTACAACAAGTGGAAGAGATGTTTAATAAATTGTATTTAGTTGTTAGAATATTAATTTAAAAAATGAAAAAAAAAAATTACCACTTTAAAAAGTCTATGCTCTCAAATCTAGGATAGAAGAGATGCTCAACTCTTCGTTGATTGGTGCAATAGTAATAAAAATAAAATTCTTAAGATAGAAGAGATATCCAAATTAATGATAGGTAATGTTTATACAATAAAATCTTGAGATAGAAGAGATGTTCAACTCTTTTTTTGTTTGTGTGATAATAATAAAATAAAATGCTCAAAATGATGTGACAATAAAATAAAATCTTAAAATGGAAGAGATGATCAACTCTTCTTTAATTTTATCATGTAGTCATTAGAAAAATGCTAAAGCTAGAGGAGATATTCACCTCAAAGTTCATATATGTCCTTAATAAAATAAAATCTCAAAATGAAAGAGATGTTTTTAACTTTTTTTTTTTTAATTTTGAGAACAATAATTAAAAAAAAATTCAAAATAAAAGAGATGTTCAATTCAACTTTAATTTATATAATGCTCATAAAATAAAATAAAAATCAGAATGAGTTAAAATTTGAAACAAGATATTATTACAATAGAAAATATAAAGTATGTTTAACTTTTTTTAAAATTAATGCAATATTATTAAAATAAAATGAAAAAAAAAATACTATTGAAAAAAGTGAGTGTTCAATGGAAATGGTGTTTAACAATTTTTTAGTTTAAAATAAAATGCTCACAATACAAGAGGTATACAACTCAATTTTGATTGGTGTAATGCTCATAAAATAATTTTGATTGGTGTAATGGTTGAAACACACAAATAAAATATGGTTGAACCATATTTTATTTGTGTTTTTTAAGAATGATCTAGGTTTTTTTTATACATACCCTTTTTATAAATATCCTATTTGGAAATATGGTTGAAAATAGTCAAAACAAGTCATCAAATTCTAGAATGTACTTTCAATGAAATTTTATTTTTTTTGGAATGTACATGTGCCACTTGTTTAAAAACATTGTATTGGTATTCCATCTTCAATTATTCGTTCATGATTGACTTTGGACATTTTTCTTTTTCTAACTTTTTTATTTTATTTATTGAACTTCTATTAACTTTATGCGCACTGCACATACCAAATGACTATATTGACAACTTGTGACATCTGACTGGTAGTCTTGAAAGTGAACATGAATATCGGTTTGATGCGTTTCTTGAAAAAAATATCCTTTCAATACAATGGATCATCTTTCATATATAAAACCGTTCTCATCAAAATCTTCTAATAACCTCATCTTTTGTTCTGTGCATCACATCAAATAATATTTCACGTTTTCAGTGTTGTCTACTGGTGTAACCATGACAAAAACATCTCTTGCAAATAATTGGATATATTGGACAACAAATAATTCGTGTTAGATTATCACACAAGTACATCTACAAGTTATTTGAAAAGATTTAAACATAAAAATTACCTTCTCTAACAATATCAGAAACTCTATTGCCATCAACTGACACTATAGTTTCATTTGATTCCATCTCCTCTCACCTTTCAAGTGGCATTTTCCCTTTTACATTAAGTTCGGTATGTCTCCAAACTTTAACATAACCTACATTTTCGTTTTTGTGAATATCTATGGATTATGTGTCCTCTATGCAAACTAAACAAAAACAACACTCATTTCTTCTATTAAATGCAAACACATTTTGAAAATGTTTTGTTTTAACTAAATGTATTTTTCGTGTCCTAGGTTTTGTTAACTTGAAATCTCTCAAGAAAATGATTGAAGTTTGAATATAAATTTGAACACGTTCAAATAAAAATATCCTGTGTACATGTGTAATATTTACATATATACACACTTGCGCACATCCCTTGACGGATTATATTCATGGCTTAGTGCTAGTTTTCACCATTCAACAATTTTTTCTTCGGATTCAAATCGATCGGCATGAGGGTTCATCTCATACCTTCGAAGTGCTCGTTTTATACATGCCCCTGCACCGTCGCACTCTCCTTTTGCCATGACCAGTCTAAAAAAAATTCCAACAATGTGTAATGTTTAATTTTTTATGAAGACGACATAACCAATAGAATGATCGTGAAGATTTGAACTGACCTCCACACCCATTTGACCATATCCATTGTCTATTGCATCCGATTTTACGTTCTTTCAATGAATCATAAAATTTATCAAAACAACAGTGTACATAATGTGTGTCGTGTGCTCAATCATTACTTATATAAAAGTGATATTCTTTAATAACATGTTGATTGTCGTTTATGCTTTCTATGTTATCAAGACTCCATTGAGCATGTTTATATAGAACATGGACAAATATCGTGACTTGATCAGAATGATAATATTTTCTCTGTATTTATTTTTGTGTAGTAAATGTGTAATTCTCTGCAAAATCAACTATAGACAAAATTGTCCCTGGTAGAAACACTTCACGGGATTGTTTGAATTGTATATGTTTCCATCGATCTCTATGTGAATGCTTGGTGTATTTATAGATTTCTTCCTCAAACTTCTTCAAAAAATCTATCACACAGATTTTATCTACCTTCAAATCAATCCTTTTGGAAATAACATTTGAAGAATGTGGAGTCGTGTTGTTGATATATTCATATCTCTTCCAATTGACTCTTATATTAGAAAATGATTGATTATTCATATCAATATGATACTTTGAATGAAACAAAATTAAATTTCCACAATGATCACATTTATTTCCACCAACACATTTTTTTTTGTAAAATAAATCATCATCTTCTCTTTCACATAGAATTTCAGATATAAAAACACGGAATGTGGAAGGAGGACGTGAACCTGGCCATAAAGTTTTACCAAAATCCAAAAACGTGTCATAATACAACTCAAATTCCACAAGATAAAGACAACAACAAGTGTCACAAACAATGATGGGTCTAACAAACCATGGTTTTTGTTGCACAAATGTATTGATGGAAATTTTAACTTCTTTGTGCTCTTCTTTGAACTTATTGAACAACTATATTTGTTTCATTGACAATATATGTTTTGGATGTTTTTCATATTGTTTTTGTGCTATTCTTCATCACAACACATCCCTTATATGTGGCGAAACACGAGATTCCTCCAACCAACAATTACGGGCCAATTCTTTAACATTTTCTACAAGTCTATCTTTGTAGGGTTGTCTAGAAATCACCATCCAAAAAACCAATTCATTATTTACATCTATTTGCAATCGAAATTTTCTACGTTTCTGCAATGTTTTTTTTTTACGTTTCAATCGTTTTTGCCATGTGTCGTGTCAAACGATATTTTATATTGCTAGATGAAACAATTGTTGTTTATATCGCTCTACATGCAACATAGACATCTTTTGTAACAACCTCCTGCTTACGACAACAACTCTGATAACAGGTGCAATTTTTTTTTTTTTTTTGTTTAAGGTGTGTGCGCGCATGTAGAAGTAACAAACACACTTGTCTCTACGTTGCCACTCAACAACCAACAAGACACAACCACGATGTTCAGTACAAGAAGACGGAAGGCACACAACGAGTAACTGCAACAATATACGACCATAGGCATAAGGCGCACAACACAACATTAAGACATATTGGGGGTGCACAGTAAGAACACAGAGGGAAGAATCCAAGGTGCTAGGGTTACTATTTATGCACAGGAAAGCAGGGCGTTTAGTCTTATGTCTTCTCGAAAGAAGATTAGACAGGCTCTTGGCCAACTTCTCAGGCATAAACTAGTAACCCGACCTAGAACGAGATGCAAGCAAGACGAACACAACAAGACGATCCCTACATATCACAGTGAAAACAGGCAATAAATTCCCCTAGGCATAAGACATACAACTAGTAGCTGTAAGAAGACAACGACTCCAGGGGTTAAGTACAGTACAGTCACAGATGGAAGAATCCAACGATAGAGTTTACTATTTTTGCACAGAAAAGCAGGGCTTTTAGTCTTATGTCTTCTCGAAAGAAGATTAGACAGGCTCCTGGCCGACTGCTCAGGTAGAAACTAACAAATCTCCGTCAGGTGTGTCGCAAGAGTGGAAACCCTGCCTTTAAAGGGCCCGAGACTCTTGATACGGCACTAGATTATTTACACAGAAAAAAATCACACACACGGACCTATAAGCTAAGGCTACAAGGAGGTGTCTATACCCCGCCCGACACAACCGACCAAGCAACCAACTGAATACTATCAGGTACAACATAAACAAGAAGGACGACTACGTCCTTACGGAAGGCGCACGACAAGAAGGGCTCCGACGACGAACGCCCAAGTTCAACATTAATTTAATTCGAACAACTTTCCTCAATTATTAAACTCAAGTAATTTATTGGCCGTGAGTCGAGGTTATTGCACCATATGTGTTATTAACAACAATAAAATTTCAAATAGAACTATCATGAAATATCAACCATCTTTCATTTATATCACAATCCGGACCATGATTGTACAACTACAATACCTCTTATATGCTACAATCACCAAAATTATAATGACCTTACAAGATAAAGACTTTCAATTTAACGGGAGGAGCTCACAATGCAATGTCATCAATGATCATTACGCTTAATTATGACATAATCATTACAGAGTCTAACATCATCTTTACCGTTAACCATGTTTCATTCCACCATATTATTTCGCTAATTACCTTAACATTGCTTCTTTATGAAGCCATGATTAATTAACAATACTACCTTCAACCACATCACCTTTGCTAATATCACTCTATCAATTATTACAACTTCTATCAATATCACCATTAAACAATAAACTAGGCAGCGGTAATAAAACCACTTACTTCCAACAGAAATACAATGTCACTATTTATGAAAGGAAAAAGCGGAACCTTCCCCAACCATGGCAGAACTAAACAGCTATAGTACAATAGGAAATAACTTATGTGTGTTAGAAGACAACGGTAACAAGGGAAGAACTATTCCAATAGAAACATCATATTTAGCAATGATGATTACATACTTATGTAATTGACAATGATTACATTTACATTTGACCATGATATATATGTAATTTAAACTATCATTTAACTTGAATGTACTAATCTCATTTAAACTATATTGTCCCATCCCTTGGTTTTCAAGACTACAAAACATATCTATATAGCCAAGTTTGAATATCTTTCAAGGGGCAAGATGGAGCATTGAATATCCTTCATGATGTACTTAATATATAAAAAAAAATCTTCCATAAAGGATAGAGATTTAAACCTGGAATATCTGATATATCTAATCCTCATACATTAAAATATCATTTAAGTGAAACTACTAAATCTTTTAATTATAATGTGTTCTGAACCAAGTTGGAAATGACCCATCCCTCTATTTTTATATTACCATAATATTCAGCTAAAGGTAAGGAATTTACAATGCATGGTTAATACTGACGCCTGGGAACTTGTAACATCCCGCTCTGGCACACTGACAAAACTTATTCTTTGAGGACACTTGCTCGCAAGTGATCT
>SNQJ01S0049133.1:28135-39467 GCA_010110895.2 Picea sitchensis | reverse complement strand
TGTATCTATGCATACCACCGCGATACTTGAGCACCAGATTTTTCTCAGAATATTTGATACCCGACTTGGTGGGCAAGGTATGGAAGATATTTGTGAACTCTGACACTGCTTGGTCTCTTTCCTGCTGCAATGTGGTCCATTTTGTATACAAGTCATCATAACTTCCGACAGGGTAGTATTGTTCCTTGATAGCGTCCTTGAAGGAATCCCAGGTGACCGAGACTATAAATAATGAGGGTTCCTTTTGCTCACAGAAAGTCTCCCACCAATCTTTGACGTGGGGGATGACTTTGAGGAGAACAAATGTAATATTTTCTCTGTTCAAAAAGTTATGGACAGAAAAATACCCTTCTAGCAGATTTAACCATTTGTCTACAACATCTGCATCTATCTAACCTTCAAATATGGGAATATCAAAGTTGATCTGTACCTTGAAGGGGGCGATGCCTCCGTTCGAGGATGATGCGTTGCCTATTGGTAGCCACCGAAGGATTTGCGCAAAACTATCCATCATTTCAATCCTCTGTTGTGTGAGGGATTCCTCGAGAAACATTTTGAAAGGAGCACTCCACAATGTTTGTTGTCCTTATCTTATGTTGACTCTTATGTTGTCAGGTGATGCCACTTGTCCATAGAATTAGGAATAAATTTCTATTCTCCCTCAACTACTGACCTAAAATATGGAAAGTTTGTTTCTTTTTGTTGATTTTGTGTCTAGAGAAACTACTTCTTTGATTCTAAGTTGCTCTGTGAGCAACTTCTCTTTCTCTTGCTGGATTTGTGATTTCTCCTCTTCAAACTTTGTTTGGAGAGCAACCTTCTCCTGTTGTGAATCTCGGCGTTGCTCTATGACTATTGTTTTCACTTGCTTTAGGGCCTCTGTGGCATGTTCTGTTTCTTCCTGTGTGCGACGAAGGCGAGCTTTGGCCGCATCAGCTAGTCTACGAAGTTGGGTAGGCTCATCACCCAAATATGGTGTTTTTGATGGCAGGGGTGCAGTGGATACTACGTGGCTGGATTGAAGGGCCTGTTGTACCCCTCTGATTTCAACCTCGATTCTATTGTACATCTCCTCTTTCTTGGCTTCATGTTTCTGCAAGATGTCCTATGAGGCATCTGCTACAACTATGATGATGAAGTTGAATTCATTGACTATGAGCATGGTTCACATCGTAGTTTTTATCGCTCTTGACTTCTTCCGTGAGGTAGGTTTCATGGGGGAAACCTTTCTTTTCTTCAAAGTATCAACCTCATTAACAGGATCCCTAGGCGGTTTTAATTCGCCTTGCTTCTATTGATCATCTTTTCCATCGACTTCGTCATAACCTCCTCGTCTCGGTGATTCTAAAGTGATTTCTTCTGATGCACTGCTCAGGTTTTGTACCTCTTTGGTCTTCCTCCTTCTATTGGTTCTAGGTGTGTCATGAGCGGCCTCTGAGTTGCCAATCAGTTCAGGATCAAAACTTTCTACAGGGTTAGCAGGGATAAGGAGGTCTGTTGACTAGTCCTTAGTTATCTCATTGAGGTCCTCCTCTGTGAGCTTATAGTATGACTGAAGCTCTTCTTTATGCTCCTCTGTGCACGCAGTGATATAAATGAAGTGTCGATATACGTGAAACTTCATGATAGGTTTGAACTGGTGCAGGGTGTTCGGCGTCATGCGAGGGACAACCTCGATAGCCCTCTTCAACTAAAGATAGTACATGTGGAATACTGGGTTCAACTGCCACTGTTTTCCCATATCACTTGAGTACCAGAGCATGGTGAACTTCGCAGCGAGCAGTTCGAATGGCTCAATGTCTAGGAAGGTCGCACCTTTCAGCATCTCCCAAGCAGTAATTCTATGAGGATCAGTAGCCAGCTAAAGTGGAACTCATAGCCCTGATCCTGAGCTTCGTGACAATCCATATCCAACTGGTTGACTAGCTACTTCGCCCAGTTCATCTGGAGTCCTTCTACACATTTCTCGATGAGGTAAAAAATGAATCATGTGACCTATGTAAGTCTATTCTTTCTCACGATATTTCCTGCGATCAATTGCCAGGCCAGGCGCACTATGCCATTCTATATGGAATCTACCTTGTAGCCTCGTGTCCCCTTTTCTACATCGCCATAAGTGTCTTTGATCCTTTGTGCCAATGCGCGATCTATAGCCTTCCTTGGGTAGAAGTCCTGTGGGTCGGGTCCCTACATGCTCAATCCGGTGATCCTATCGATCAACATCAGATCAATTGTAATGCATCGATCTAGCCATAGATATCCTCGATGGTATCACAATAGTAGGATCTTAACACACACGTTAACCTTATGGTGCCTTCCAAAGTGTGGAATCTTCATCACATTCAAGAGGGTGGACTGCACAAGGTTCAAAGTCCATGGCTGAGGGATTATTTTCAAGTTCTTCCCCTTCGTCCTAGTCAAATACTTGTAAGGAGAGAGCATGTTGTAGTCCTTGCAGTCCCCTAGGTTGAAGTCACTGAATTTTAATGTCGTGATCTTATCCTGTTGTGTTTTAACTGCACACATCTCCTTCAGGAGGTACATAGTAACCATAGTGTAAGCAAAGTCTCTTGGGACACTGTCATGACTCACCACGCCAGCAAAAGGAAGGATGTAGTCGGGATTAACTTCGTGTTTTCCAAGTCATCTCGATGCTTGGTTCTTTTCTCTGTTGTACGTCGGGATGGTCCGGATCCACGAGCATTCGATGGGGAGGCTTGCACTCCTCTCGTCGATGAGGCTTGAACTCCGACGGACATCACCTTCTCAGCCATAAGGTCGATTAGAACTTCTTCGACGACTTTCTCTGTGGCGTTGAGCTCATCTGACATGCACGCTCAGATCAGATAACTTAGGTGGATGAATGAGTGCTCAAAGCAATAGAACAGGTGTCGATCTCAATAAACACAACGCGGTAGCAATGAGTTGGCTATGATACAATTCACAAAAGTGTTTTTGGTGAAACAGTCGACGCAATAAGTAGACAGCGGTGTAATGGATCTCTCCAACGGACGAGAGGCCTTCATCAATGCGGTTCTATCCATTGCGACACGGTCCCAATGGTCTGATGGTGAGCTTTATGGCCATAACTATTGTTCTAACCGTTTGGGGCCATCGGTCTAACGGTCATAATGCCTGCAACGGTTATATTTCTTCACCATGGCGAAGTTCCATGTTGGGTTTTTATGATACCTCGATAAAGTTCCAATTTTGAAAACCTTCCTTCTGCGAAGTCCCTTTTGGAACATTCTGCAACTTTTCTATCTTTTTTCTCTTCTTACTAAGCCTTCTATCCTTCTTCCATGTAATCTTATTTTCGGTATTCCTCTTTTCATTTTGATTCTTATCTCCTTTTAACATAGTAACTTCGCGCGGTTGATGGTATTTCTTAGGCGTCAAGGCCAATACTTCTTCTCTGTCTGGGGTAGGTGCTCCACTCTTCGATGAGTCTTCTTGTCTTCTTTCAAATTCGACGTCCAAGTTTCTGGTTCTGAACAAATTTGATCTGTTCTCTTGTTCTTCAATCAAGTGCACTATCCTCCTAGTCATGAAATATTGTAATTCTTGCTTCTTTTGTTCTAAGACTTCCTCTTCTTTTCTTCTGGCCTAATCCTTATCAATCCAGGATTTTCCTAGTAACATAGCAAATGGGACGTTTCTCTCAATAAATTTAACAATCTCGAAATCTTCTTTTGTCGAAGTTCCATGAGCACTCATAGACATCCGGGTGAGTCTTCCACATAGGGTTATCATCTTTCCTATGAATAATCCTATTCCTCCCAATGAAGGAATCATAGCAGGCTTTCCCAAAATTTCTCAAGTTCTTTCTGTCATGATATTCACCTGTGTTTCCTCATCCAGAACACAGTCAATGTCGAAGTCTCCTACTCTTGTTTCTATGCATTCTTTTTGTTTGAAGATATCTGATAAGTTGATATTTATGTGATCATTTAGGGTGTCTTTCATTTGTAGCAATACATTCTCTGATTCTTTCTAGGGTTCTTCCATGGTCTTAGTTTCTAGATCTTCTTTATGGTTTTCTTGTCTCATATTCATTCTTTCAACCTTAGCAATCATTCTAGGGAAATCCAAAACTTCATGGTCCATAGGTTTACAACAAAGACAACTAGGTCTTCTACCAGGGAATTCCTTAGCAAGATGTCTTGATCTTCTGCAATTATAACAAAGGGTTAATCTTCTTTTTCTTTGAAATGATCCCCAACCTTTCCTATACTGCACACTACAATCATAGTAGCTAACCTGCAAAAAATTCTTTCTAGGGTCCTGCATCCATTTGTTAGTCCAAACATTCTTTCTATGCATAGGAGTAACATAAATTTCATTATTTCTATTAGATCTATTCATATCAAACCTTTTTTCATCTAGTTGTACCCTATTTTTCAAGCTAGGACAAACCTTATCAAACATACCTAGATCCATACTCTTGAAACAAAAATTTCCACTTATCTTACTTTTTTCAATCAAAACTTTTCATTGTTCTTACCTTTAACAAAGCACAAAGATTTAATATCTTACCTTTTTTCTTCAAATCTAACTTTTCTTCTTATCACAAAGCTTCACGAGTCAAGTAGATTACTGCGCAATAAATGAACAGATCTACGCACAAAGATTTATTTTCTTTAGTTCCCAGCAATAACAGTTTCAGGTCCTGGCAATGGAACCATTTCTTGGCATAGGGGAAAACCCAAGGTTCAATGCTAAAGAGCGCACCAACAAAACCCTAACTACCGGCCCTTTTGGCAACACCTGCGAAGCAGATGAAGTCTCACCCGAGGTAGAGGCAGGGGTGGTTGCAGGACTCCAGTGTCTGCAACCTTAGCTAGAACACCGATCTATGATTGCAACACCTTAAAAAAGCACTTAGCAGTTATAGATCATTAGTATTTAACCTTAATTTACCGCTCAGATAAACCCTAACAATAGATCAACACAGTAATCTAAAAGATCTAATACGCCCAAGCACTTAGCACATAAAGATAGATCAGATCTAGCATTCATTCACATTAGTAATCACAAAGCATCAATATATCTATCCAACATTCATCTATATCAAAGAACTAAGAAAGTAAACATATCAATACATCGCACAAAGCATAGAAACATAGGATATACGTGGTTCACCCCCAGCCTGTGGCTACGTCCACCAACTCTTCTCTTCTTTATTATCTTCTGTCAATATTCTACATGCACATAGCCACAAGATCCTACTCCGCATAGGACAGGAGATCTGTGCGCACCTCGCCAGATCCTCCTTCCTCGAGCTATGTTATAGCACAAATCCTTTACACAATCCCTTACAGTCACTTTCACTTAGCTCTGCAAGTTCTCAACACAACATGCACAAAGCATTTACAACCATTTGCACTTAGCTCACTAGCTTACAACTGACTTAGAACTTGGTATCATACACTTGCACCTTTGCACTTAGCATCACATACACCCACTACTTACATCGCCTAGATTTCTATTTATACATTACAAATTAAGCCTAAACATGGGTAAACCCATGGACCGACATCCCCATACCCATTACATAAGCTCAAAACTCTAAAAACTCTAAAAATGGGCCAATATCCTGCGATCTCCACCTCGAATTGTGCTTTGCCTTCGACAGCCTGTCGAAGTCCCAAAAGTAGGTCAAACATGACCAAGGATCCTCAAAACATGGTCAAGGGCCAACAAAGGTATTAGGGGGATATCCCTTCAACCAACCTCACACAACCTCATGCTTAAATACAGTGTAAGAGGAGCCTCCTGATATTACCAATTATACAATGGATTTCTCCACTCCCTTAGTTAGACACATATGTTGATTTAATAGCCTTGGAGAAGTTTACTCACAAAATCCTATTCCAAGGCACTAGATCCTAAGCTAGTTTGTGCACCCTAGAAAATAAAATCATTACTAATCAATTTTAAATTATAGCATTAATTTTAATGGCCTTTCTTACTCAAAAGGTGCGGTCATGAAACTAGTGATGTTATGACTCAACAAGTAAAATAAACGAATATAAATACAATGCAAAGTCCTAACTTTAGTTTCCAATACATGATATGCTTCCTAAAAATTCAATTTTCAATTCAATTATGCAATTCTAAATAAAAATGCAATCTTTATTTATATGCACTAAGATAAATGACAAAGACTCAAGAGATCAAAATCTCAATCAATGTAAAATGCCTAAAGAAAAATGAAAAATCAAGGACTGAACAACAGCCTGATATAAAGACTCTATTATGTATAGATAGAGACAAATCAAGTAGGATATCAAGAAGAAAAATACCCAGCCCAAGGTGCAAAGACAATCAAAATGAAAAGATGACGAGAAAGGCACCACCCAAAAATTCAACCAAAGACGGGTTTCCTGTCATTCCATAGACACTTAACAGTCACTACAGAGACCCAAGAAGACTCAAAAATCATCAAAACCTACCTAGCAACCACCAAACCCAGCAACCAACCAACAAAGGTTGATGTACACAATTATTCAAGGGAAAATCATGTATGTACGCAACTTGCAGAAGGAAAACATGCGTATGTATGTGATTGTCAAGCAAAAACCCATGTATATGTGTCAAAACACAACTAGGCTAAGGAGAAGGATGAAAGACTCAGACCTAGAGTGAACAGAGGCTATCAAGTAATCATACGACAAGAAACTCAATATGAACAAGATAAATCTGAGGAGAAAAACACTCCAAACCCAGAAAAAGAAGATTCAATCCCCAGTATGGTCGCGAATTCTGTTATGAGGAAAATCTCTCTATGGCTAGGGGAAAACCACAACATATGGAAATGACTGTAGAAATCAACTCTAATCCCAAATATGCTATATAAGAAAATATGCTAACAAGACAAAATAAGAGGCCTACCTCGTCCAGACGTTCGATGAAGTCCACTGTTGAGCACTTGACTCAAAGCAATATACCTGCAAATTGTCCTCAAAAACCAAGTAACGCAAGAATATGGTGATAATATATGATGTTAGCACAAATAACATAATCCATCAACATTCATACCAAATATGCCCATGGAATAATAATTCAAATATTTTCAAGATGGTAATTGGACGCGAAAAGAGTATTTCTATTAAGATATAATCAACAGAAGTGAATAAGTTATAGACTTCCGTGTCAGCACGGTTCAGAACCAAGAAACTAAGTTCCTTCCAGCTGGGTGTCCACCACTTCAATACTCCACCAAAGGAAATCTCATATAAGAGAGACAATGAAGTTCTTAATCAGTAAGGGAAGAGCTTGGGGGTTGAACAATGTGTTTAGACTTAAAGGACAAAGGGATGTAGACTCAATGTGAAGTGAATAATTTTTCTAGAATAACTTTGCTCTCAAAGTTGAATTCTTTCTCCCCTTTTCCATAGCTCAGATTTGGCCCATTTATAGCCTTCAAATGGAACTAAAGGGTCAAGTCTGAATGTTTCCAGTATATGGAAGGCCAAGGATCATTGATCTCATGACGTGACATGGAAACCCGACACCATTTTTCAATTTTGGGCACATTTCCCGATGTACGTGAGTTGTAGTGGTGCAACCTACATATACATATGTTGTATAGTAGACAAGGTGTGTATATGTGGAAACATTATTTTTTTATCTCAAGGATTTGCAAAAAGGTTCTTCAAGTCTGCATAGGGAAATAGAAAAAGGTCTTCTATGCAAGAATGCATGGGGTGAGGAAAATCTTTCTATAACAACCACTTTTGATGGTGGTAATTCTACAATTTTCCTGGTGTCTGCATGAACTGCAGTGGTTTATGATCTGTGTGGATGATTGTCTCCTTCTCGAGAATGTAATGTCTCCACTGGTGGTAGGCTTGCATAATCGAGTACATTATTTATCATAAGTAGGGTACTTACAAACAACATCTCATAGTGTATCACTATGATAGGCCACGGGGTGGCCATTCTGAGTGAGAATTGTACCCACAACATAGTCTGAAGCATTTGTTTCAATCTCAAAGGGATGTTGCAGGTTCGGTAATGAAAGTATTGGGGATGAGCACAAGTGTTTCTTTAAATCATTGAACGCTTGCTATTGGGATATTGGGATAGGCCCCACACAAAGTTTTCCTTACCACCACCCCTAGTTATTTGGCTGAGGGCTCATGCAATATGGGAGAATCCCAACATGAACCTGCAATAGAAATTGGCAAGGCCTAAGAATATCCTAAGCTCAGTGAGTGTGGTTGGGGCTGGCCAGTCACGGATGACCTAGATCTTGGCTGGATCCACATGCACACCATGTTGATCCACGATGTAGCCTAAGTACTGGACCATGTCCATGCCAAAGGGGAATTTTTCCAAGTTGGCATATAGCTTGTGTTGCCATAGGGTGCGCAGAACCTGTTGAATATGTTGCAAGTGTTCCTCCCAATTCTTGTTGTAGATGAGGATTCCATCCAAATAAACCACTACAAAAGTATTGGTGAAAAGTCGTAGGATATATCGTCCATAATCATCATGAAAGTTGCTGGAGAATTTTTCAAACCAAAGGACATGACCAACCATTCAAAAAGACCTTATTTTGACTTGAAGGCGGTCTTCCATACACCTGTCTATTCTATGGGGACTTGGTGGTAGCCAGACTTCAAATCAATCTTACTGAAGTATTTTCCCCCCTTGAGTTGATCAAGGAGATCGTCGATTCTGAGAATCGGGTACCAGTTCCTGACTGTGATTTTATTTAGAGCCCAGTAATCAATACAGAGTTGTTAGGTCTCATCTTTCTTCTACACCAGCACGATTGGGCTGCCACAAGGAAATAATCTGGGGTGGATGTGCCCCATGTGGAATAGTTATTTGATCTATCACTTGATCTCCTCATTTTCTAATAGAGAGCGGCGGTAGACTTTCCCATTGGGAAATGATGCATCGGGGGTCAGATCGATGGGATGCTTGACCTGACAGTGTAGAGATACCGTGGTAGGTGAGGAGAAGATATCTTTGTATTCTGCGATGAATTTGTCCACTTGCTTCTGCTGTGTGGAGAGGTTGAACATGGAGGCCCTGGATATGGCCACAATATTTCATTCACTCCGAGAAAGAATCATGAAGAAGACAAACTTCCCGGTCTGAGAGATGACCTTCCTGCATTGCTTGGCAGAGATCAAGAAAATTGCACTAGGTGGGACTACCTCGCGAATCCTGTATAATTTCTTGTTCAAAGTAATAATAACACTACGAGGCCTAGATTCATATACATCATGACATTTCCATAAATAATATTGGCCCAAAAGAACATTACAAACTTCGAGAGGATAAACATCACACAATACCTCGTGTTTGAAAGGATTGATGTCGTACGACAAGCAACACTGTTGGCTGACGCAGAGATCACTTCCTTGGTGGAGCCATACAATGGTGTAGGGTTGTGTTGTGGTGTTGTCAGCAGAGCTAGATGCTTGACGACCTCTTCTGATATGAGTTTCTTATGGCTACCAATATCAATGATAAAGTGCAATGGGTTTCCTTTTACCCACATCTGTGAATGAAAGAGGTGCTCACCTTCTTCTGGATCGACTGGTTCATTGAGCTGGACCTTAGTGGTAGCAATAGTGGCACTGGGTTCTGCATCAATGATCTGTCTCCCCCTTTCTTGTTCTGACTCAAAGTCAGAACCTGGATCTGATTCAGAGGCTTTCACCTTAGCCACCAACGATTTCTTAGAACAACAATCAACAATGTTATGCCAGGGGATCTTATGTAAGTCACACCACTGCCCGATATCTTGCTTTGTCTTTCTAGTGTTCTTCTTTGCTTGTGGCCTAGACTGGTTGTCATGAGGTTGTTTGTCTTTTCTCTGTCCTTTGTTCTGTGGGTTGGGGCTTCCCTTTACTTGCTTCTAATGTGAGGGGTTCCCGGGCTGAAATTATCACGTCTTTTGTTTAATCTTTTGCTCGATTTTGACAACATATCAATACGTCGCGCCCAAGGACGAGATGTCCAAAAACTCCATTTCGATTTGGATGTATCTATGCATACCAACGCAATACTTGAGCACCATATTTTTCTCATAATCTTTGATACCCATCTTGGTGTGCAAGGTATGAAAGATATTTGTGAACTCTGGCACTGCTTGGTCTCTTTCTTGCTGCAGTGTGGTCCATTTTATATACAGGTCATCATAACTTCTGACAGGGTAGTATTGTTCCTTGATAACATCCCCGAAGGACTCCCAGGTGACCAAGACTATAAATAATGAGGGTTCCACTCTTTCCTTTTGCTCATAGAAAGTCTCCCACCAATCTTTTACGTGGGGGATGACTTAGAGGCACACAAACATAATCTTTTCTCTGTTCAAAAAGTTATGGACATAAAAATACCCTTCTCGCAGATTTAACCATTTGTCTACAACATTTGCATCTATCTGACCTTCAAATATAGGAATATCAAAGTTGATTTGTACCTTGAAGGGGCAGACGCCTCCATTCGAGGAAGATGCTGAACACCACTCTGCACTGACATTTGGCATATGATCGCAAACCCTGGGTATTCACCTTGGTGATCCTGCTCAACAGATGGTGTTTACTATAATCGCTAACTAGCAAACTTACTAACGATTTGGCAGAGTTCTTCTTCCTCTGACATCTTGTGCAACACCCTCGTGGGATCCTCCTTGGTCGTGGCTTAGCACTTGTGTGTTGTCTTGTGCACTGGGCTTTGTGGTGTGACTTGGTAGTTGGTGCTAACTTGTATTGTGTCGTTGTGTTAGGTGCCTCGCTCAATAGCTCGTGGACTTGGGCCCAATATAACTTTTTCCAGAAATAATTAAAAACCCTGAATATAAACACGAGAATCAAAGAACCTCTCAACCCATATTTTTTTTCCCAACCAAGCAAACTCGCATTCCCAACTTTTGTCATCACTCTGCTGTTTGTGGCCGCATTGATGTTATTTCAATCCATAAACCCAATTTCAGTAAGGAGGATTTTAACACAGGAGCAGTTACAATAAATTGTTTTGCTTGTGCAGGGATAAATAAAATTTAAAGAAAGATTGGAGTATTCATTAATAATTCAAGACATGGACTCAGTGGAGTGACTTCGAGAAATTTATAGATTACTTGTATCCTTCACGAGGTTCCACGAAGTTGCAGTGCATGGATTAGGTCAATGGAAGCATATATTCAATACTGATTCAACATATCTGCATCTCTATGGCTCGCCCAGGCCACTTTTGCGTGTTGCACAGTCAGATTGTTGCAGAGATTGACATACATTGCTTGGCAAGTTTGAACAGACTGTCTGCCATGGAATCTGATATCTTTCTAGAAAGAACACTTAATAATGTGGAG
>SNQJ01S0049133.1:11627-22288 GCA_010110895.2 Picea sitchensis | reverse complement strand
CACAAGCCAATGGGCAAGTGGAATCCACGAATAAAGTTCTAGAAGCTATTCTGACCAAGACAATACATTTACATCACAAAGATTGGGCGGATAGACTTCCAGAGGCTTTATGGGCATACCGGACTACGTGGAGAAATACCACTGGTCATACCCCTTATGAATTGTTATATGGCAAGCAAATTCTCCTTCCCATAGAATTTAATATTCATACCTTCTGCATAGCAGCAGAATTGGGTTTAAATTTGGATGAGGCACAGAAACAGAGAGTTATGCAATTAAATGAATTGGGAGAAATCAGGCAAGATGCTCTTCAAAGAACTATCCTCATACAAAATCAACGTAGCAAATGGCATGATAATTACAATAAGAAGAATCATTTTCAACCAGGGGATTGGGCATTGCTATTTGATTCCAAATATAAAAATTTCAAAGGAAAACTTACGACACAGTGGCTGGGACCTTATGAAGTGGAAACTGTTTTTGATAATGGATCTATTAGAATCAAGACCATAGATGACTCTCAAAATTCCTTTGTGGTAAATGGACATCGATTAAAAGTATATAACAAACCCTTGTCAAGAGATAATTTTCTACAGGAAATTTCTAAACAACCAGAAATAAAGATAGTAGTAGAAGAGTCTTCTCCTCCTGCTAATCCTTGATCATTTTTGTTATTTCAAGATTTTGTAAAGAATAAAAATTTTTAATAAAAATAAATAAATAAATATATATATATATATATATACATTTTGGATATGTTGACATATTGTTTTCAGTTTTACAGGATTTTTAAAGCAAGTACAGAATTGAATTCCATCACTTTTTCGCAATAGGTAAGAAGGTAAGATCATTTTATTTTATGAAATTTTCTTATCAATATATACTGTGTTGTTTTGAAATTAATAAATTTGAGCTTGTTTTCTCCCTTTGAATTGCTCATTAAAGTATGAAAGGGGCATTTATCAGGGATAAGATTATTCTTTACCAGGCCTGATAGATTATGATGGGAAAGAAACCGCCCTAGAGTTTTCTTTTAGCATTTTCTCAGACTCTCAAAACATGAGAAAGCAATGAGCATAGACTAACTTGGGCTCATAAAATCCACAAGTAAGTGATTACTATCCCACAAAATTATTTTCTGCAAAATTTCTATCTGCACTCACGTTGGATGATGTGGGATACGTTAAGGTCCACCTTCCAACAAGTCTCACTCCATCGACATTAACACGTTATCTGGAGTAGAGATTAGAGACTATTTAGTACCCTGGGATCTGCATGCCTCAATGGAAGATTTCCTTGCTAACAACCATGGGAATACATCAATGTCTCTTGGTTGATAGATCCTACAGGTGACTTGACACCAAGACCTTTATTCGTACCTGTTAGGATGTACTATAGGTACCTTGAAGCCCATTGACATCAATGGTGGGTCATCTCGCATTGGTTAACGACATTCATTAATGGTCAGTAATCCAATGATTTCTTTTTGTGTTTGACTCCAGAACATTTATTCACACAAATAAGAATTGTACCATGGGCTAAAGCTTTGAAGTTGTTGTAGAAGACATAATTTTGATTGATTCCTTTCAGGAATGAACAGGAGACAGGTTCAGGGATAGCCATCAGATAATTTGCTTCATAAACAGGAAATCTTTTTCTCAGCAAGTCATTATTGGTTCAAGTTTCTCTACAGATCTAGGTTTATTTCATCAGTACCAGTCAGTGCCAGACAGAGTTAATCAGTCACAGTGGTTATCAGCAGTACAGATTCCAGTTACAACTTTGGCGCTCTCTTCTAGATTCAGAATTGGCTTCAAAATCTCTGCAGTAAGAGAATACAGTATAATAGGGAGTAAGTAATCAAGCTCAGGTAAGCATAGTTTCATATTAGTTTAATTTATTAAATTACATATTAAATAACTTGAACTATGATTGCCTCGATACTCCATGACATTTCATCATTTCTATACTCTATACTTAAAAGGTTGAGTTCAATTCTTCTTGACATTTCGTATCATGAAGAATGAACTACATTATAATGGTTGAATTTGACACGACTCATATGAAATGATATTTTAAAAAAATGCGTACGACCATCATCATTCCTTCACATGCTATTGATCCTCATGACACTTAAAACGTCCTTCCATAATTCCTTTCACAACCTATTTCATACATCATAATCTATTCCTCTGTTGCCCTCATCTAATTCCTTTGCTCACCTTTGAACCTTTCATGTTATACTGAGTAGCATCATGGTGGTGAATCGTCACGAACCTGAGACTTATGCAGATTTGGAGGCTCCTCCTGAGTATGAAGCCACCAAACAAAATTTTCAGAAATCTGGATGGGAGTCGTTCTTCAAGAAATTTGACGGGTATGATGATAATATTACACTTCAATTCGCTCTGCACTTTCATGGTGGACTAGCTAAAGTGGGCGAGCTGGAATTCGAAGTCATAGAGCAGCTCATTTCTGAAGCAATTCAGTTACCCAGTACTGGTTAGAAATGGACGAAGGGACAGCCAGTAGACAAAAATCTTTGCATGCAGCTCCTGCAACCCCAGTATCGAAAATTACAATGGTCAGAAGGCACATCGAGGTCGTGGTTGGAACCAAAATGGGTTCAGTTTCTATCCATACTTCAATGCTACCTCACCTGTGAAGGTCGGTACATGATCATGTTTCCCTGTCATGCTCGACTCCTACTACATTTCAAAGGTAACCATTTGGTGAACATCCCTTATTTTTTGTTGAAGAGTTTGAAGAAAATGGCAGAACAAGTTTGCAAAGCAAAAGATTTTAGAGGCAGTCTGTTTCATTTTGGTCTTGTCAAAATTTTGGTTAAGTTTGCGTTATCCCACAAACAGGAATCTTGGGATATGTTTGTTGTAAGAACCCTAGCTTCTGACAAATCTAAAGTTAAAAACATTGAGTCCATTGCTCCATAGAAGAAGTTGAATTCTAAGAAAAAGGTTGTTAAAACCCTAGCCAAAATCTGTGGTGATTCTGAGTATACACCAGATTGCACAATTGAGGTTGTTGTATTAAAGACTTTAATTACTTGAAAACACTAAATTGTCAAACCAGGGTAAGTGAACTTAGAGATGCTACACTATATGTGCTGGTAAGATTCTAACTTCTACCTAAAGGTTATTCTGATAAGAAAACATAAACTTACTCTTATAAATTGAATCCTAATGATTATCTTAAAACTGATCATATCTTGTCTAATTATTCAATGGAAACAATTCTAAATTAATCAAATGTATTTCTATTCCTAATCCAAAGAAATCACCCAAGGCTATCTACCATTAGCTAAACATCTAATCATCAAAACATCTATCTGAACCATAAAAGACAAAACATTTTAAAAACCTCTTATTTAATCTAAATACCAAGCAGTTCTAAATCTAACAAAAATGAAACTAATAAATGTCTTATTTTACCCTACAAATATCGGAAGCTTCCTTTAACCAGACCATAAGTGAGCTACCCTAACAAAATAGAGTAAATCTAAACTCAAACTATCCTCAAATCATGATCAAACTAGAAACTGGAAAACAGAGCAAATCTAAACTAATCTAAGAGAGAGATTAATCGGCACTTGGTTCATTTCTCAAATTTTACAATGGAAAATAACTCATTCCAACATTCAACAATCTACAAGATAATATCAAACTGAGAATGAACTAAACGAAAAATGACTAAGTCAGAATTTAGCAGAGAAACTTCAAGTTAAAAACTAACTCACACGCAGATTCTAAAACTAGAAACAAACTAACTATACTGTGGAAAAGAGAAAGTGAATTGAATCTGTTGGCAGGCCCAACCAAGAGGTGCAATCGCCCTAAAACGAAACCAGAGCTACTCAAATTATTCCATGCATAACTGTTTCATTCCTCGTGCTCCATAATTCATAAATAAACTCAAGTCATTTAACAGAAAATGATATAATGCATAGAAATCGTATTATCAGAAATCGCATAAAATAATATATCATAACCACCATTTCTTGAGAGCGATATGAGTTTATATAGATCCTCCAAAAATAGTCTTGAACATAGGTACATTTAATTAAGTGAATCTTAGATCCGAAAATGACTCAAAGTTAGTTCAAACTAATTTCACAGCTTCATGACACGCAGTGTCAAGAAGCGTGAATCATAAAATAGAGATAAGCATCATAACGAACCATTCTATAATTTCGCTCTGAGTCATCACATCATGTTCTTTCGAAATTAAATTCGAGATCTCAAATCTGAGCTATGACTCAATCAATCATATGAATCGGACTGTCAATCCAATCTGGCAATGTCGTGCAAATCTTTGACATCTCCACTAAGTGCAAACCGGTACCTAGTACTGATAAATATGTTTCAAGGAAACAAGTACCTAACTCATGCCACGTTAGTATCAATATTAGTTTAAAGTATCAAAATACATTAAAAATAACTTGAATCATATGAATACCTTGAATAGCTCCATTTAGGGCAAAATGATGTGAAATGTATCAAGGTAAGGCCAGAAAGGAATGATACCTGATATGGAATGGGGGTATATCTGACATGATATAGGCAAAAATATGGTCAAAATTGGAGACTAACATTTTCCCCCAACCTGAAGACTTTGCCTGTCCTCAGGCAACAAAAAGTCAAAACTAAGATTCATCAAAGTGTTGCAACAGCTACAACCAACATTTGCAATTTCTCATGCTTCTTTATGTTTCTGATTTCCTTCTTAAGAACCCAATTAATGGTTATGTGCTTCCTGGTAATCCTCTGCAATCTCTTATTCTTCTGGAAAAGACATCTATTTTTCCATTTTATTCGTTCAATCTTTGACGAGAAGTGAGTTTGACTGAGTTTCATAAGTTCATTTTCTATTTTTATATGTCGATCCAGTATGGCATATTCATGTAACTTCTCTTTTAACCTGTGATTCATGTTTTCCAATTTGACAACCGTTGTTCGCAAGGATCTACTGGAAGATATTTCACAGCAAGATTCGAATGTCTTACCATGACCTTGTTGTGTTTGAGGGTTGGATTCGTGAGTGAACTCATCTGGTCTTTGAACAAGGGTATCGACTAGACTAGATTCATGAGTGAACTCATCTGGTCTTTGAACAGGGGTATCGACTAGACTAGATTCATGAGTGAACTCATCATATACTTGAACAGGGGTGTCGACTGGACTAGATTCATGAGTGAACTCATCATATACTTGAATAGGGGTGTTGATTGGACTGGATTCATGAGTGAACTCATCATATACTTGAATAGGGGTATCGACTGGTATTTCAATTGGCTTGTCCTGCTCAATTTCTTCGGGCACATTATCTTGCTAATTGACTTCACGGACTTTTCTAATCAATTGAGAGAGAGTCCATGTCATCTCAGAAGACTCTGGAGCCTCCTCATGATCATTCATACTTTTCAATCTTTCCTGTAATTGATAACTAGGCATGGAGTTATCCATATCTGAAAGTGTGCATTTACGTTTAGGATTTCTTCTAGGTTTGGCGATTAACTCCTCAAGTTGTTCCACATCAATAATATTTTTAGCAGTCGGAGAAGAAATCGGAGTTTCAACATTTACATCTATAGGGACAGTGTTTTCCACTTTTTCATGGCTAGTTTCCACACCATCAGAACCATGGACATCAAATGAGTGTTCAGTGCCAGGATTATCATCCCTGGCCTCAATTGTGCAATCTGGTGTATACTCAGGATCATCACAGATTTTGGCTAGGGTTTTAACAACCTTTTTCTTAGAATTCGACTTCTTTTGTGGAGCAATGGACTCAATATTTTTATCTTTAGATTTGTCAGAAGCTAGGGTTCTTAGAACAAACATATCCCAAGATTCCTATTTGTGGGCTAACGCAAACTTAACCAAAATTTTGACAAGACCAAAATGAAACAGACTGCCTCTAAAATCTTTTTCTTTGTGAACTTGTTCTGCCATTTTCTTCAAACTCTTCAACAAAAAATAAGGGATGTTCATCAAATGGTTACCTTTGAAATGCAGTAGGAGTCGAGCATGATAGGGAAACATGATCGTGTACCGACCTTCACAGGTGAGGTAGCGTTGAAGTATGGATAGCAACTGATCCCATTTCGGTTCCAACCACGACCTCGATGTGCCTTCTGACCATTGTAATTTCCGATACTGAGGTTGCAGGAGCTGTGTGCAGAGATTTTTGTCTACTAGTTGTCCCTTCATCCATTTCTAACCAGTACTGGGTAACTGAATTGCTTCAGAAATGAACTACTCTGTGACTTCAAATTCCAACTCACCCACTTTAGCCAGTCCACCATGAAAGTGTAGAGTGAATTGAAGTGTAATCTTACCATCATACCCGTCAAATTTCTTGAAGAACGGCTCCCATCCAGCTTTCTAAAAAATGTGTTTGGTGGATTCATACTCAGGAAGAGCCTCCAAATCTACATAAGTCTCGGGTTCGTGACAATTCGCCACCATGATGCTACTCAGTAAACAGGAAAGGTTCAAAGGTGAGCAACGGAATTAGATGAGGGAAACAAAGGAATAGAGTATGATGTATGAAATAGGTCATGAAAGGAATTATGGAAGGACGTTTTAAGTGTCGTGAGGATCAGAAGCGTGTGAAGGAATGATGATGGTCGTACGCCTTTTTAAAAATATCATTTCATATGAGTCGTGTCAAATTCAACCATTATAATGCAGTTCATTCTTCACGATACGAAATGTCAAGAAGAATTGAACTCAACCTTTTAAGTACAGAGTATAGAAATGATGAAATTTCATGAAGTATCGAGGCAGTCATAGTTCAAGTTATTAATATGTAATTTAATAAATTAAACTAACATGAAACTATGCTTACCTGAGCTTGATTACTTACTCCTTGTTATGTTGTATTTTCTTACTGCAGATATTTTGAAGCCAATTCTGAATCTACAAGAGAGCACCAAAGTTGTAACTGGAATCTGTACTACTGATAACCACTGTGACTGATTAATTCTATCTGGCACTGACTGGTACTGATGAAGTAAACCAATATCTGCAGAGAAAATGAAATAATAACTTGTTGAGAAAAATATTTCTTGTTTATGAAGCAAATTATCTAATGGTTATCCTTGAACCTGTCTCCTGTTTATTCCTGAAAGGAATCAATCAAAATTATGTCTTCTACAATAGCTTCAAAGCTTTAACCCATGGTACAATTCTTATTTGTGTGAATAAATGTTCTGGAGTCGAACACAAAAAGAAATCATTGGATTACCGTCCATTAATGAATGTCGTTAACCAATGCGAGATGACCCACCATTGATGTCAATAGCCCTCAAGGTACCTATAGTACATCCTAACAGGTAAGAATAAAGGTCTTGGTGTCGAGTCACCTGTAGGATCTATCAACCAAGAGACATTGATGTATTCCCATGGTTGTTAGCAAGGAAATCTGCCATTGAGGCATGCAGATCCCAGGGTACCAAATAGTCTCTAATCTCTACTCCAGATAAGGTGTTGATGTCTATGGAGTGAGACTTGTTGGAAGGTGGACCTTAACGTATCCCACATCATCCAACGTGAGTGCAGATATAAATTTTGCAGAAAATAATTTTGTGGGATAGTAATCACTTACTTATGGATTTTATGAGCCCAAGTTAGTATATGCTCATTTCTTTCTCATGTTTTGAGAGTCTGAGAAAATGATAAAAGAAAACTCTAGGACAGTTTCTTTCCCATCATAATCTATCAGGCCTGGTAAAGAATAATGCTATCCCTGATAAATGCCCCTTTCATACTTTAATGAGCAATTCAAAGGGAGAAAACAAGATCAAATTTATTAATTTCAAAACAAGACAGTATATATTGATAAGAAAATTTCATAAAATAGAATGATCTTACCTTCTTACCTGTTGCGAAAAAGTGATGGAATTAAATTCTGTACTTGCTTCAAAAATATTGTAAAACTAAAAACAATATGTCAACATATCCAGAATGTTATATATATATATATAATCATTTTTTATTTTTTATTATTAAAATTTTTATTATTTACAAAATCTTGAAACA
The DNA here is from genome assembly GCA_010110895.2 of Picea sitchensis. Taxonomy (NCBI): domain Eukaryota; kingdom Viridiplantae; phylum Streptophyta; class Pinopsida; order Pinales; family Pinaceae; genus Picea; species Picea sitchensis. The sequence goes on along the minus strand of SNQJ01S0049133.1, from coordinate 14,228 downwards.
ACAAAAATGATCAAGGATTAGCAGGAGGAGAAGACTCTTCTCCTACTATCTTTATTTCTGGTTGTTTACAAATTTCCTGTAGAAAATCATCTCTTGACAAGGGTTTGTTATATACATTTAATCGATGTCCATTTACTACAAAGGAATTTTGAGAGTCATATATGGTCTTGATTCTAACAGATCCATTATCAAAAACAGTTTCCACTTCATAAGGTCCCAGCCATCGTGTCGTAAGTTTTCCTTTGAAAGTTTTATATTTGGAATCAAATAGCAATGCCCAATCCCCTGGTTGAAAATGCTTCTTCGTAATGTATTTATCATGCCATTTTCTACGTTGATTTTGTATGAGGATAGTTCTTTGAAGAGCATCTTGCCTGATTTCTCCCAATTCATTTAATTGCATAACTCTTTGTTTTTGTGCCTCATCCAAATTCAAACCCAATTCTACTGCTATGCGGAAGGTATGAATTTGAAATTCTATGGGAAGGAGAATTTGCTTGCCATATACCAATTCATAAGGAGTATGACTAGTGGTATTTCTCCACGTAGTCCGGTATGCCCATAAAGCCTCTGGAAGTCTATCTGCCCAATCTTTGTGATGTAAATGTATTGTCTTGGTCAGAATATCTTCTAGAAATTTATTCGTGGTTTCCACTTGCCCTTTGGCTTGTGGATGGTATGGGGAAGACTTACAGTGTTTTATCCCACATTTATCTGTGAGTTCCTTCATCGGCTTAGAAGTGAATTGAGCACCTTGATCAATAACAACCTCTCGTGGAACACCAAAGCGGGTAAAGATATCTTCATAAATAAATTCAACCACTGATTTCTCAGTTGCTTGATATAAGGATTTTTCCTCTACCCACTTGGTCACAAAATCTGTACAAACCAGGATGTACTTCTTCTTCCTCGACATTGGGGAAATCGGTCCTACAAAATCAAGTGCCCATTTATCAAATGGTTAAATCACAACCTGCGGTCGTAAGGGCATCTCATCTGCTACGGTAGGTATCCCCATCCTCTGACAACTATTGCATCTTCTTACATATTTTATTGCATCTTTGAACAGTGTCGGCCAGTAATATCCTGATTGTAAGACTTTATATGTCGTGGCCAGTAATATCAGAGAAGTGTCCTCCACATGGCCCGTCATGACAAGCCTAAAGGATATCAGGAATCTCATCTTACCGAACGCATCTCCTAATGATCATATCAGGACTTGTATAGAAAAGATCACTTCCTACCCAAGAGTAATAAGCACTTTGCTGGACAATTCTTTTCTTTTGTGGTGATGACAAATGAGCTGGCAGTCTCCCTGTAGCTAAATAATTTGTCGTATCTGCAAACCAAGGGGTCTTAATAGCTACTGCAAATAGATATTCATCAGGGGAATTATCATTCACTGGAATGTCAGTACTGTCTTGAGGAATATGAGAGAGAAAATCTGCAACTACATTTTCTTTTTCTGGCCGATCAACTATAGTGATGTTAAATTCTTGAAGTAGCAAAAGCCATCGTGTGATTCTTCCAATAGTCACTGGTTTGTTCATCAAAAATCTAATAACAGAATGGTCGGTATGTTCAAAAACCTCATACCCAGTGATGTAATGACATAATTTGTTAATGGCATGAAATACAGCCAAAAATTCCTTCTCTGTCACAGTGTAGTTCAATTCAAGAGGGGTAATTTTTTTGCTAGTAAAGTAAATAGCATAATTTTGTTGGTTTTATTTTTTTCCAAGAACTCCTCCTAAAGAAGTGTCTGAGGCATCAGTTGAAATATGGAAAGGAAGAGACCAATTTGGTCCTCGTAGAATAGGTGCCATGAACAATTTTTCTTTTAAATTTTCAAAAGCATTTTGACAATTGTTATCCCAACAAAATTATGCATCCTTTGCTAACAGTTTAAACATGGGGTTGGCTATCTTTGTAAAGTTTTCAATAAATCGACGGTAATATCCAGCATGTCCCAAAAAACTTTGCACATCTTTTTGGGTTTTCGGAGAGGAAAGCTTAACTATTACTTCAATTTTAGCTGGATCAACTTTAATTCCTTCTGCAGACAAATGATGACCCAACACTATTCCCTCAATTAATAGCATTTTACATTTTTCATGACTAAGGGATAAATTTGATTCCTGACAGCAAATCAAGACTTTCTCAAGATTACTTATGGCTTCTTCGAAGGTATTACCATAAACAATAAAATCGTCCATGTACACTTCCACACAATCATGAATTAAGTCAGCAAAAATCCCAAGGACTGCTCTCTGAAATGTAGCAGGAGCATTGCATAATCCAAAAGGTAGCACTTTATAAGCATAAGTGCCCCAAGGACACGTGAATGTTGTTTTTTTCTGGTCTTTAGGAGCAATTTGAATTTGATTGTATCCACTATATCCATCGAGAAAGGAAAAATATCTTTTTCCAGCCAAGGTATCCAAAACCTGGTCTATAAAAGGCAAGGGAAGGTAGTCCTTCAGGGTTGCCTTATTCAACTCCCTAAAGTCTACACACATTCTCCATTTCCCTGTCATTTTCTTAGGTACCACAACAAGGGGTGAAACCCACTTGCTGTCAGAAATTGGATAAATGAATCCC
>SNQJ01S0049133.1:0-11577 GCA_010110895.2 Picea sitchensis | reverse complement strand
TGATGTGAAATGTATCAAGGTAAGGCCAGAAAGGAATGATACTGGATATGGAATGGGGGTATATCTGACATGATATAGGAAAAAATATGGTCAAAATTGGAGACTAATAGTTTGTTGAACTTGGAGTCCCTGGACGAAGATCGTCGATCTTCATTACAGAACAATGAGGCAGCCAAAAAACGGTCAAAGGCCACCTTTGATCGCCATGTTAACCTTCGCTCATTTCATGAAGGGGACCTAGTCCTTGCTTATGATATCGCTCACGATACCCTCGGTCATGGAAAATCTGAGTCACTGTGTCATGGCCCCTACATTATCCAACATTTCCTCACCAAAGGCGCCTATATCATGGCTTCTTCCGAGGGCCTCTCTCTCAAAGAACCCATCAACGGGTTATAGTTAAAGAAATTTTATGCCTAAGCGTAGCCATTCTACATTAGGTTATTTCTTTTGTAGTGTTTTTAATCTTTTTCACATACCTCACATCTAAAATACCATTTTTGTTATTGACAGATGCTTCCTCCACCGGCTTACCACATCGGTTATGCCGACAGCACCAGCCGTTGGACACAAAATCTCGCTTCGGCGGCTTGGGCCCTCTATTCCCCCTCACATGAACTACTACACTCTAGCAGCATATGTTTGGGTTTAGAAACCAACAACCAAGCCGAATACACTGTCGTCATTGACCTCCTCTCCGATGCTAGCCATCATCATATTCGTCACCTTAGCATCTTACTTGACTCCCAACTAGTCGTCCTCCAATTCAACAATGTGTATCGGGTCTGCGATCCTTGCCTCTTTCACAAATACCTGCAAGTTAGACTTTTATCCCGACATTTTGATTTCATTACATTTACACATATTCCAAGACAATTGAATCAAATCATAGATAACCTAGCTAACATTATACTCGATTGGCATATATCACATCAACGTACCTTTACACACACATAAACCATCAAGAGTTTGTCACAACATATATAGATTAGACATCATAAATAACATTAAAAAACAAAAATTATCACACACATGTGAACATCACAAAGACCCCAAAATGTATATATATATATATATCGGTCAACAGTGCCATCAAAATGTTTACATACACATAGAATACATCGTATACAAAATCTGCAGGCCGGTGAAGCACCTCAGTACAAAACTGGTGTCACTACACCAAAATGGGCTCACCAACCTATATATAATATACAAAAATACACAAAGAGACACTCATGGTGCCTCTAGAGCACCACCTCCTGGCCCTCCCTCAGGTGGTGGTGCCCCACCCCACCCACTATCGGTCCCTCCAAACCTGGAGGTAACCGCTCGGTCATCGCAGCACCTACTACTGCTGCTCACTGAACCACAGTCCGCCACATCAGCAGAACTCCCACACACTTCTCTAGGACGCCCTCGTCCTGGATGTGCGACCACATGCCCTCAGGCACTCCCTGTAGCACCACTTCCAAGTGGTGGAAAATATCCTCAAAATCTCCCCCGGCCTCAGCCGGAGGAGCATGCGATGGCCCTGCACCAGGATCGTCGAAACAGCATCTCCTAGCCGCTCTCTCCTCGCCATCTAGTCTCGCCTCAATGTCCTTGCGTCGTCGTCTCTCCCCCACCCGTGGATCCCCCCACAGTGACCTCACTGACCCCTGATGAGCCGACGCTCTCACCAACTCAATCTCACACCCGCGAGGTCCCACATCTGCACATAAAAACAAACAAAAGATAGCATCAGCATCCATATATACATCATACATAGGTCATACTATCTCAAATATCAACATATCAAACAAATCACAAACATACATCGGTGGTCAAACACCTCTCCTGGAGGTAACACCATATCTGGATCACCCTGGAAGTCAACCCCAGAGTATGGATATTATAGTATGATCTGTGGCATCTTCCGCCACACCTGTGCAGCCTTGGCCATGAAAAAATGGCCACCCTCACCACCACTATGGCGAATCAAAATCCACGACCACCGCATCAGTCGGGGCTCTCGCGCACCAGGTGCGCCCAATAAAACTCTAGGGCGCAACATCGACACCCTCTCCAAGAAAAATTCCACCAAGATGGACCCAAAGGCAAAGTGCCCTGAGTCTGTAACCCGACACCTGTCGAGCTGCCCTACCATCTTGGCATGCATCATCAATCCCCAGGCAAAGTTCTCTCCCACCAATGCCCTCCCCATAATCTTCAGCTAACCACCACTGATCCGCTGAGTTGCAAGGGACCCATAAACCCTCACAACCATTGCTACTACACAACGGTGGACCAAAGCATCCATCGCCCCGATACTCACTACGGAGCCTAACATAAAGTCATCTCTCGAACAATACCTCATCCCAAGGTAGCCAACTACCCGTCCCTGGGTAATACAGGCTCCGTCGGTAGGGGAGTTCCCCGAAAAAGGAGCCTAGTCAGAAAGTACACATCCTCCACCGCAGTGAAGGCTAGCTGCTCACCTCGCACCATAAAACAATGAAGATCAAGAACTATAGAAGGTACTCCTGGGCCCGAATCAAGGGGCACTCAAAAAACTTCAGCAGCAAACAAGCTGCCAAAGTAGCACGAATCGTCGGCTCCTCAATAGTCATAGCCTCCCTCGGCTATGACCAATCCCGCTCTCGCCAATGAATCATCATCATCCCAATACTCACCTGCAACCAAATAAATCCAATCCTAGATCATCCATCTCGAACATAAACACATTAAAATCTCCAAAAAAGATGAGTTTTTCACCCGTTAGCATTGCCTCCAAGGCGCGGATGTTTAAACCCACAGGCACGCACACATGCGCGCCTGTTCACCCCACAGGTGCACACACATGCGCGCATGTTCATCCCATAGGCGCACATGAATGTGCACCTATCCGCCATATAGAGGCGCATTCATGCACCCATGTCATGTACACAGGCGTGCATCACAGTGCACCTGTCCACCACACAGCTGCGCACCCATGCGCAGTTGTTTAGCTAACAGGCGCGCATACAATGCGCACCTTTTTTTCCCCCTTGGGGCGCACCTGTGTGCGGATTATTGGATAATAGGTGTGCACCCATGCGTGCATATTTCCGTATCGCCCACTCACTGGGGGGGCCACACCCACAAAACTCCCTGTACGGCCCTCCGTACAGGCCCTGCCCACAAAAAGAAAACCTAATTATATGCAGGACGATCATATAATCGGTCCTGATTCTAGGTTTTGTTGGTCCTGAATCAGCTGCCTTGTTCTCCTAGAATCTCCAAATATCCTCTGGATATCTCTCGTCCAATCACTCTGACAGCAGGTACAAATGAGGTGGCAATGTGGGCCCTACAACTATATATAGTCCTTTTTGCCAAAATTCCAAACCCCATTCCGGGAGCTTCGGGTGTCTATTTTTCGATCTGTCTTTAGCCACGGGGTCAGTACCCCGTCCTCTACATCAAGATAGTCCCAGGGCCTCTTTTCATCCTTAGCCCCCGGGGAGCCATTTTCTCCATACCCCACCCAGGTACGCATGCTCATGTTCAAAATTATCAAATAAATGCTTGTATGTTCGATTCTCTTTAGATATTGTTCACGTTGGGTATTTGGTTTTCATGTGTGCAGGTACTTGGTCATCATACATCAGCGCAACCCCTTCAGGTATATAATCCACACTGGCATGTAATCATTCCCTCTGAATATCAATTGCATCTCCAGTCACACCCTTTGAAATTTGCCTTTATGGTCCCCATATCCGGCTCTGCAGTACTGCCACCTCCATTTGCATTTTTGGTATTGTCACTCAGTAGCACTCTCCCCCACATGAGTTGTCCCATTCATAGACCCCTTAGCACTTTGACACTCATGTTGTTTTCAACCCTTTAGGAATGGAAGTCCCGATAGTCTTACATCATGTCATGAATCAGCCACATATTCCTTCTCCTCATTTTTCTAGCCTACCCACTGGACTCCCAGGGCACTTCCTCACAGGTTCTTTTGACTGCACTCCCGCAGCATCATCTACCATCCATTTCGCCCATCATTAGTCTACCCCTCCTCAGATTACCCTCCATACATTACCCTACTACAGAAACCCGCCTATGGGGCCCCCACCCTCCACTTGTTTTTTCCAACCAACTTGCGCCATCCCCAAGCCAAACCATCCTACACTGGGGCACTCGTTTCTGTATATGCATTATTAACCCCGCGAATTTTTTAATTCTTTTTGTAATTAAGTCGTTATTTCCAGTATATCACATAGCTTTTTGTCGTCACCTTTGGCGACCTTCCTGGAAAACGCAACCCATGTCACCCTTGGTTGGGTCACTCCTTATCATCTACTCCTATTGACATCGTCCATATACTCTGAGTATCCCATAGGCCACCTACCTCTGCTCTCTGAGTTTGTTCACTTTGTCTCGCCTCTAGCACAACTTATCCCACATCTTGTTGTCCCCCTAACACTCGACCTAGTTTAAGTTGCGGCCACTTATACTTCGCATATACCCCCAACCAAGGGCAGTCTTGAGTCTCCACACATCTTGACTTCGTTCATGTACCTCCTCAGTTCCTAACCTCACCTAGTAGATTTCATGAAGCCCTTTGCTTCTTGGAGTCGCGTCCCCCTTTTTGTCGACATCAGCATAGTTTCCAGAAGGGCAACAGCATCTTGACTCTCATTTTCCCTTCCAATGAGAGGTCTCGGACGGCACTGGGAGAACCATAATTACTTCTTGCTGTCGTTGACCCCCATAACATTCGACTTCAACACTTTCTCATGTCATGGTGGGTCTTACTTTGCGACTATTGCAGTTGTTTCTTATATATTTGTCGAAGACCTCTAAACTTGGTTGGGTTATCAATGCCTACAGAATCCATGATACTTATTACAGGTGTCATTGCCTACTATTCAGAGTATGTTCCTCCTCAGAATGGTCCTCTGCCTTTATCATAAGCACCCCCAAGGGTGCTGCAGTTGTCTACATCAACACATAGTTTCAGTTCCTATACAACACCCTTCTTGTTGAGTTACATGACACGAGCATGGGTCATGCCCGCCTCGTTTGTACACAATTTATTTGACATACCTTACGGAAGTTTGGGTCCTACATGTTCCCTTCTCCCTCCAACAGGTCACTCTTGATACTCTCACTATCACTCTTTCTTACAACGACACTCTCAGTAGAAGAAACATTGATGAATTTCAGCTATATGTATGCTCCTAACCTCATCCATCATGGGGCATCTGTTATCACTGAAATTTCGTCCACAAATGGTTACAGGAATCTAGCATCTTCAAACAACTATGAGTTCACCCATGGACCAAAATTACCAAAAAAACATTTCCAAAAGGTCCAAAACTATACAACCAGTTATAAAATTAAGGTGCGCTATGACTACATAGGGCGCGCATGCACATGTGCCATCCAGAAACGCAAGAAAATTGCACATGCACACGATGAATGATTGTGGGCGCTAAAAGCCATGCACACCTAAGAACGATGCATTTATGAGATTGGTCGGCCTCCCACCCACTTCTGGTTCAGCTTCCAAGTTGATTTGACATCCAAATCTCAGCTGGATCCGACTGGGTGGTTGGTCAAAGACCTAAAAATGCCCTAAACAGCCCCTTTTCACACTAAAAGCTGGTTGCAAAATACCTCAAAGCGGTGCTATAAAACAAGGCCATGGGTGCACTACATTTTCAAGGAATTCATTTGCAAGGTTATGTTGCTTCTATTCTCTTGGGGAATCCTCTTTTCTCATCAAGAGTATACTAGCATCATTACATTTGGGCAATCCATCTCACCTTTTGAGTGGATTAGCTTAGGATTCTTTCACCATTTCTTTCAAGTTTTCAAAGTTGTAAGAAGAGATCAAATTGTGGGGGTCCAAGAGCCCTCCCTTGGAGGAAGAAGGGACCCAAAGTCCTCTTTCTTCTCGGTGTTTTCTTTTCACTAATACAATCCTTTCCATTGGTGACATGAGTCTTATTGGTTTCTTGTCATTATGTCCTTATGCTCAATAGTTTATTTGTTCTTCCCTTTCTTAGTTTAATTCTTAGCTTAGTCTTTTATGTTTCTTTTTCTAACCCTTTCCTTCACTGTTGTCTTGCTTAGCTAACCCAACTAAGCTTGTAAGCACCTCTGTTTTTCTCATTTAGGTGAAAAAAGAGGCGCAACACTCACCAACTGGTAACTACGGTTAAGAACTCTCACACGTCAACAGTCTGTCGTATGTCTACCATCTATCTCCCATGCCCTTGTTTATCATTGGATCACCAAAAAAAAATGGTTGGCTTGAGTCAAGGCCAACCAACATGACCATTTACATATACATAGGCAAAATCCTTCCTATTGAAACGTATGGGCGAAATCAGTGCCATAAACCCTTGATTCAAGGAGATGGGGGCAAAATATTTACCCTAAATCCTTGATTCTAGGATATGCAGGGCAATTCACCCACCATAAAAATTGGATTCTACAAAATCTAGGCGAACTGGAAATTTTGTCATGAAATCGGGAGGGTGAACCATCTTTGCACCGAATTTTCCGATTTTCTCTATGGGACGAATCATTNCATGAGTTGTCCCATTCATAGCACCCCTTGGCACTTTGACACTCATGTTGTTTTTCAACCCTTTAGGGATGGGAGTCTCGATAGTCTTACATCACGTCGTAAATCAGCCACATACTCCTTCTCCTCATTTTGCTAGCTTTCCCAATGGACTCCCAAGTTATCTCTTCACAGTTCTATTTTGACTGTACCTCCGCAGTATCATTAACCCTCCATGTCATCCACCATTAGTTTGCCCATCCGCAAATTTCCCTCCATTTCATCTACCTCATACAGAAACCCATCCATGGGGCTCCCAACCTCCACCAGTTCTCCAAGAAAATTGCGCCCTAACCGACCCAACCATATTGCATTGGGGCACCTGTTTCTGTATTTGTACACTCATCCCAAATTATTTTTTATTCATTTGGTACTTGTAAAAAGCCTTTGTTTCCAACATTTACATATCTTTTTGTCGCCACCTTTGGCGACTGTCTTCCTTTTTGGCAAACGCAACCCATGTCACCCTTGGTTGGGGCACTCCTTATCATCTACTCCTATTGACATCGTCCATATACTCTGAGTATCCCACATGCCATCTACCTCTGTTCTCTGAGTTTGTTCACTTTGTCCCGCCTATGGCATAGCTTATCCCCTGTCGTGTTGTCCCCTTGACACTTGACCTAGTTGAACGGTTGCGACCACTTATCCTTCGCATATATCCCCAACCAAGGGAAGTATTGAAGTCTCCATACATCTTGACTTCATTCATGTACCTCCTCAGTTCCTAACCTCACCTAGTAGATTTCGCGAAGCCCTTTTCTTCTTGGAGTCGCATCCCCCTTTTGTTGACTTCAGCACAGTTTCCAGAAGGGCAACAGTATCTTGACTCTCATTTCCTTTCCAATGAGAGGTCTTGGATGGAATAGGGAGAACCATAATTTCTCCCTGCTGTCATTGACCCCCATAACATTCAACATCAACACTTTCTCATGTTACGGTGGGTCTTACTTTGCGACTATTGCAGTTGTTTCTTATATCCACCGAAGACCTCTAAACTTGGCTAGGTTATCAATGCCCATAACATCCGTGATACTTCTTATAGGTATCCTTGCCTACTGTTCAGAGTATGTTCCTCACCAGACTCGTCCTCTGCCTTTATCAGAACCGTCCTTGAGGGCACTGCAGTGATCTACATCAACACATAGTTTCAGTCACTGTACAAACCCTTCTTTTTTAGTTACATGACACGAGCATGGGGCATGCCTGCCTCGTTTGTACATAATTTATTTTACACACCTTATGGAAGGTTGGGTCCTACAAGTTCCCTTCTCCCTCCAACAGGTCACTCTTGATACTCTCACTATCATTCTTTCTTACAACGACACTCTCAGTAGAAGAAACATTGATAAATTTCGGCTATACGTATGCTCCTAACCTCATCCTTCAGGGGGCATCTATTATCACTGGAATTTCGTCCGCAAATGGTTACAGGAATCCAACATCTTCAAACAGTTATGAGGTCACCCATGGACCAAAATTACCAAAAATCATTTCCAAAAGGTCCAAAAACTATACAACCAGTGATAAAATTAAGGTGCGCTATGACTACACAGGGCGCGTGTGCACATGCATGAACTAGAAACACATGAAAAGTGCACATGCGCATGATGCACAACTGTGGTTGCTAAAATCCGCGCACACCTGAGAATAGCACATTTATGAGATTGGTTGGCCTCCCACCCACTTCTGGTTCAGCTTCCAAGTTGATTTGACATCCAAATCTCGGCTGGATTCGACTGGGTGGCTAGTCAAAGACCTAAAAATGCCCTAAACAACCCCTTTTCACACTTAAAGCTGGTTGCACAATACCTCAAAGTGGTGCTATAAAACAAGGCCATGGGTGCACTACATTTTCAAGGAATTCATTTGCAAGGTTATGATGCTACTATTCTCTTGGGGAATCATGTTTTCTCATCAAGAGCATACTAGCATCATTACATTTGGGCAATCCATCTCACCTCTTGAGTGGATTAGCTTTGGATTCTTTCATCATTTCTTTCAAGAGCCCTCACTTGGAGGAAGAAGGGACCCAAAGTCCTCTTTCTTCTTGGTGTTTTCTTTTCACTAATATAATCCTTGCCATTGGTGACATGAGTCTTATTTGTTTCTTGTTCTTATGTCCTTATGCTCAATAGTTTAGTTGTTCTTTCATTTTCTAGTTTAATTCTTAGCTTAGTCTTTTATGTTTCTTTCTCTAACCCTTTCCTTTACAACTGTCTTGCTTAGCTAACCCAACTAAGCTTGTAAGCACCTCTGTTTTGCTCATTTAGGTGACAAAAGAGATGCAACACTTATAATTACCTTTAAAAATGTATTATCTAGAAGTTTTGATCTTTGTGACTTTTGATTCAACCTAAATTTCAATACTACCCAAAATAATCAACTAGATACAATAATAAGGGTTAAGAAGATACAATAACAAAGGAAATAGTTGTGAAGCAGCTAGTCCCTACCTCGTTTGAATTTTAAGTGGAGTGCATTTTTCAAAGTAACATCACCCAATGCTGAATCGATCTGAAAGTAACAAGGCTTAAATTCCATTTGTCGACAGTCTTAACTTCCCAGTATTACTGGAACTCAATTTGATTATAAGGATTTTTTAGTGGAACCGTTGATCTCGTCGTCGTAATCATTCTAAGATTCTGTAACCATGCGTAAAGAATAGCATAGAAGGGGACCCTTAATTAATGTGTGATTTTGTTATCCTTCCCAATTCCTTAGACTAAAATGTAAACCTAGAAATCCCTCACATTTGTTTCCTCAGACTTTCCCTTCCTTAATTATCAATTCGATCAACGATCCATGATGTGAATGGTGATTTAATTTCTGAGAGGTAAAAAAAATTATACGTAAGTTCCTGTGAACATAGGACTGCATGCATGATGCATTGTGGCAAGGACTCAAGCATATCGTCGTTGATTCAATTATCTATCGAAATCTTGACTGCTCAGATGGAGTTTACTTTGACTGTTAACTACTAAAATAAGTTATCTTGATCAAGTTACTCACTGAGTTATTTTATTTCTAGAAATTGTGTTGTATAGAGGTGTTGTTAGGGGTGTTACATCTTGTCACCTATCTTCCACTTGGATCTTCTTATCTACATTTCCTTCAGTAATTTAACACTGAGAATTTAGTGCCGTTAGACTTCACATAACTCTCTAGTTGTTGCGAACGTAAAAAGTATAACTCTATCGATATGTAATTGTTGGTTTATGAAATTGTTTTGTTTTAAATATTCGATTCGCTCTCGACTTAGACAAAATTTGTTCTCCATGCATTTAATTTATCTTTTCCAATTAATTTTGAGGTACCTAAAATGTATCAAATGACCTCTGACTCTAAATATTTCATTAATCTCTGAAGTCTGCTACCTAATTTAGAGCTATTGGAAGAGATCCGCTCGGACGACTTCTGTAATCATATCTAGTAATTAAAATTTCATTTGTCTACCCTTGCATTGTTTTTATTGATATATACATGTTCCAAAACCTATTATCTGTAATTAGATACTACCATCTCTATATATTTTTGTATTTATCGATTTTATTCTTTCCATCTATATGAGGCAACAATGTTGATATTTTGTAATTAAATTCATAATGAGTAAACTCAAAATCTAAAGATAACCCTTTTGTTCCAATGATTGATTTTCCCTACCTATCGAAATCTAAACTAGAGACTGAAGGTTTTAGATCCCTTCTCGATTGTCTAGTCTTTTCATTAAAATGTTTGATTAGTTAAAAAGGAGTCCGAGCAATTAGTCTTTTGCAATTTTATTTCGGGTCCTCATCTAAAATCTTCTTACGCTAAGTGATCAAAACAAATTTATTGTTTTCTTGGTACTTCCGTCCTTGAACCCTCACCCTCGGCAACGACCTGGAAGTGAAAAGCACTCATTGGAAACTTAAGAAAACCCAACCTTCATTGTTGGCATATGTTAATTTCTACCTACCAGCATTAAAACCAACCGCCGTTACTGTTCTTCCACCGCCTGTTGTGAACACTCCAGAACACTCTGCTGACACTCCAGATTGTTTCGGGAGGCTCCAAAAGTTTCCTCTCCCTCTATAAAATCAAAGCATTGTAACCATTCAGTTGGGTGTGCAATAGAATTGTCATTTTCTGTGCATTTCGTTGTTTCTTTGCCTCTGCCCACTCATCGTGGTATCAGAGCAGGAGAGCCTTGCTGTGAGCTAAAGAGCAAGGAGCCATGAAAGCTAAAGAGCGAGGTTAGCGATTTGAGAGTTGGAGAGGAAGCCGCAGCTTCCAGGTTAGCCATGAGAGAAGAAACAAGTCGCCCAGTGTGAAGATCGGCTTGCATTTTGTGTGAAGGTGCTCCGAGTTGGGAGAGTGGCCAAGTGTTGGCAGTTGTGACTGCAACAAAAGTCTGAGTTGTGGAAGGAGATCATTGTATCTCTCCACCAAGAGCGTCTGCCAATAGAGCAAGGAACAAGAGACCATTTCCGGGGAATTGGGCCGTTGGATTAATCCACAAGAAATTTTGTTTGTCACAGGATGCCCATTTCCATCCGCAGCGGAGATCTATTACAAATCCATGATAAATTCTAGTAAAGCTTTTGTTTGTACATTTGTAAGCTGTGATTAATCCGTTGCCCTAGCATTCTCAGGGGTGTTGAGTGTTTTCTGCTTGAACTTTTAGAAGAATGGCATTATATTGAGTGTCTTTGTTTACCCCTATTACCATGATTTTTATTTGCTGACATGGTGGATAAAATTATAGTTGTCTAAGTGCTTAAAGATCATTTATAAGACTAGCTCAAGAGTAAATTTATTGGTTGAAGAAGTGTAAAAAGATCACTTACCTGCACACACCTTCTATAGTATTTTGCCTACTTTTGCTGGAAATTATTTTTTGGGGTTTGATTTTTTAAAAGAGAATGGCATCAGGCATGTTTCAGCAACTTATGATCCCAACATTTTCTGGGAAAAATTATGATAATTGGGCATTTAGA
>SNQJ01S0049132.1:10110-27137 GCA_010110895.2 Picea sitchensis | reverse complement strand
CAACCCCACCTGAAAGGGGCTGTGGCCGGTTGAGCTATGCAGGGCTCGGTTGTAGCTATGCTAGACATAGGGAAGGCTCTCATCCCATATGTGGGGATGCTTTGAATTATACATGTGAAGGATATGCATAATCATTCAATTTACAACCTCGGTTTGACCATCTGTCTGGGGGTGCAAGGTCGTGGATTTGGTGAGCTCGGTGTTCAACAATGACCAGAGGCTCAACCAGAATGTGCTGAGAAATCGAATATCTCGATTTGAGACAATATTTTTTGGGATTTCAAAATGTACCCAGACTTGTTCAAAGAATATCTTGGTAGTGGCCTCTGTTGTGATGCTCTTCTTGCAGGCAACCAGAATCGCCATCTTATAAAAGAGATCAACAACCACAAAAAAGAAGTCATTTCCCCTCTTGGTGGATAGGAGGCCCGACATGTATTCCATTGAGATGGATTCCCATGCCCCGTCAGGAGTAGGAAGAGGGGTGTACATGCCCTATTTCTTAGTGTTCATTTTGGCAATAACGCAAGCAATGCAAGACCTCATATACTTGCTGACCTCTTGTCGAAGTTTCAGCCATTAGAAATGTTTTTGCCACATTGCCACTGTCTTTTCGACACCGAAGTGTCTTTCCACCCGACTGTAGTGGGGTTGCCAGATCAACTTCACTCGCTCGCTTGATGGAACACAGATATGGCCCAGAAGACACAACAACCCATCCTGAAGATGGAAATTATCGACAACTGCGTTTGCACTCAACATTTGATACGTGGTGGTGAAGTCAAGTTCTGTCTCATAGAGTTGGGGCCATCGAGAGGTCTCATGGAAACAAGAGTCTAACACTGTGGTGAGTGTCATGACTGGTAGTCTACTGAGGAAATCAGTGAAGCGATTGGTGCTTCATGTTTTATACTTGATGTTGAGGTGGAATTACTGCAAGTATGTGGACCACTTTTGATGGCAGCCATTCTTCAATTTTCCCTATGTCTGCATGACCTGCAGTGGATTATGATCAGTGTGGATGACTGTCTCCTTCCCAAAAATGTAATTTCTCCACTGGTGGAAGTCTTGCATAATGGAGTACATTTCTTTCTCATAAGTAGGGTACTTATGGACAATATCTGACAGTCTATCACTATGATAGGCCACGTGGTGGTTGTGTTGAGTGAGAACGACACCCACAACATAGTTAGAATCATTTGTCTTAATCTCAAAGTGATGTTGTAGGTATGATAGTGAATTTACTGGGGCTGAGCACAAGCGCTACTTCAAATCATTGAACGCTTATTATTGGGACTGGACCCATGAAAATTTATCCTTACCACCACCCTTGTTTACTTGGTTGAGGGCCCATGAAATATGGGAGAATCCTAGCACGAACCTATGGTAGAAATTGGCAAGTCCCAAGAAGCTTCGAAGCTCAGTGAGTGTGGTTGGGGTTGGCCAGTCACGAATGACTTGGATCTTGGCTCGATCCACATGTATGCCATGATGATCAATGATGTAGCCCAAGTAATGGACCCTGTCCATGCAGAAGGAGCATTTTTCCAAGTTGGCGTATAGCTTGTGTTGTCGGAGGGTGTGGAGAACCTGCTGAATTTGATGCAAGTGTTTGGCCCAAGTCTTGTTGTAAATTAGAATGTCATCCAGATACACCACTAGAAAATTATTGGTGAATGGTTGCAAGATATCATCCATCATCCTCATGAAAGTGGTTGGAGAATTTGTCAAAGAAAAGGACATGAACAACCATTCAAAATCCCTTCCTTTGACTTGAAGGTTGTCTTCCATACATCTGTCTGTTCTATCAGGACCTGGTGGTAGCCAGACTTCAGATCAATCTTACTGAAGTATTTGTCCCCCATGAGTTGATGAAGGAGGTCGTCAATTCAGGGATTCAGGTACCAGTTTCTGACTGTGATTTTACTCAAAGCTCAGTAATCAATACAGAGTCGCCAGGTTCCATCTTTCTTTTGTACTAGCATGATTGGGCTCCCACAAGGTGACGAGTTGGGACATATGTTCCCCTTGTGGAACAGTTCTTGGATTTGTCACTTGATCTCCTCATTCTCTAACAAAGAGCGGTGATAGACTGGCTCATTGGGTAGCAGTGTGCCATGGGTTAGATTGATGGGGTGCTTGACCTGGCAGTGCATAGGTTCCGCTATAGGTGAGGAGAAGATATCTGAGTATTCTTCCATGACATTATATGCTTGCTTCTTCTGTGTGGAGAGGTCATCCATAGAGACCCTAGATGTGGCTGAGATCTTTCTCTTATTCTAAGAGAAAATCATGAAGAAGACAAACTTCCCCGTCTCATAGATGACCTTCCTGCATTTCTTAGTAGATATCAAGGAAATAACACTAGGTGGGACTGCCTCAGGTATCTTGTACAATTTCTTGTTCAAAGTAATAATAACACTATGAGGCCTAGACTCATATATAGCATGACATTTCCATAAATAAGGTTGTCCCAAAAGAACATCAGAAACTTTGAGAGGAGAAATATCACACAATACCTCATCTTTGAAGGGCTTGATGTCATACGACAGTCAACATTGTTGGATGACACGGAGATCACTTCCTTGGAAGAGCCATCTAATGGTGTAGGGTTATGGGTGTGGCGTTGTTGGCAGGGATAGCCGCTTGACAACCTCTACTAAGATGAGGTTCTTCTAGCTACCGCTATCAATGATCAAGTGCAGCGGAGTTCCTTTTACCCACATCTGTTAATGGAAGAGGCACTCTCCTTCCTCTTGCTCATCCGGTTCACCAGGCTAGAGCTTGGTGGTAGCAACGGTGGCACCAGGTTCCATGTCAATGATTTGTCTTCCCCTTTTTAGTTCTAGCTCAGAGTCAGAATCCGCATCTGATTCAGAGGCTTTCACTTCAGCCACCAACGAATTCTTTGAGCGACAGTCAACAGTGTTATGCCAAGGGATCTTATGGAAGTCACACCACTTCTTGGTGTCTTTCTTTGTATTTCTAGTGTCCTTCTTTGCTTGCAGCTTGGACTAGTTGTCCTGATACTGTCCATATTTTCTTTGTCCTTCGTTCTATGGGTTGGGGTCACCATTTCCTAGATTTTATTGTGAGGGGTTCCCAGACCCAAATAGCCACGTCTTTTGTTTGAGCTTTTGCTCGATTTTGACAACATATCTCTAGGTCACACCCAAGGATGAGATGTCTAGAAATTCCATTTTGGTCTAGATGTATCTATGTAGAGCACCATATGTCTTTTTGAATCTTTGATACCTATCTTGGTGCGCAAGATATGGAAGATATTTGTGAAATCTGGCACTGCCTGGTCTCTTTCTTGCCATAGTGTGGTCCATTTGGTATACAAGTCGTCATAACTTCTGACATGGTAGTATTGTTCCTTAATAAAATCCCTGAAGGATTCCCAGGTGGCCATGAATGAAAATAATGAGGGTTCCTCTGTTTCCTTTTTCTCACAGAACGTTTCCCACTAATCTTTGACATGGGGAACGACTTTGAGGAGCGCAAAAGTAATCTTTTCTCTATTCAAAAAGTTATGGACAAAACAATACCCTTCTAGTAGATTAAACCACTTGTCTACAACATCTACGTCTATCTGACCTTCAAATATAGGAATATCGAAGTTTATTTTCACCTTGAAGGGGGCGGTTCCTCCGTTCGAAGAAGATACATCACCTATCAGTAGCCGCTGAAGGATTTGCGCGAAACTATCCATCATCTCGTTCCTCTATTGTGTGAGGGCTTCCTCAATCAACAATTTGAAAGGATCTCTTGTCCTGCCATCTTTCTCTTCTCCTTCCATGAGAGGTCACTTGGTTGTGTGAGATATTTTTTCCTCAAGAGAAACAAGCTCGAGGCCCAACTATTTATACTCTGACCTCGTTGGGGACATGAATTAAGACGATAAGGAGCAGACCGCTCTGATACAACTGATCCAGATTTTATGAGAAGAATGAAATGAATACATATTATTAACAGGTGCTTAACACAAAATAACAGAGATGCAGTAAAACTGGTTTTCTATTCAATAAATAAATAAGATGGAAACTGTAAAATGCAGCGAAAACAAGCTTGTTGGAATGGTGGCAACTTATCTTTGAGAAGAGATGTGATGGTTGTGCTCACTCAAAAGAAGATGATTAAAATGAGGCCCTAAAGTCCTTTTTACAATAATCAGGAATGTCAAAACCCTTAGACATCCAAAAACCTAACCCTAGGAGATGAAGCGCCAAAAGTCATGTGGGCCGCGTTTGGGTAAGTTAGTACATCAACTTCCTGGGGTCGTAACGTTTGCATACAATCTCCGTTTTAGGCATATGATAGCCTATTGGAAAGGTATCATTGAGGAGATTCATTTTAGGTGAAATATCAAAGGAAATTTAGATATTTCAAACCTGTTTTCCAAAAAAACATCGTTTAGGGCCTAAAAAAGGCTCTAGAAGTGAAAACTGCTAAAAATAATAAATTACCAAAATTGCTAGAAAACTATTTTGAGCTAGTTGGAAAAGGTGGGTGGCCACCGATATCCATATGGATAAGATAATGTACTATCCAATGGAATATACTACATGAACCTTTCAGACTCCAAATGACCGAAAAACCGTCGCCATTGATCTATTCAAGATCTATGGTCACACTCGTTATATTTCATTTTCATAGCGCTAGGTTCTCGTTAAATGATTTGTGTGTATTTTCCACATGTATTCCATGTGTGTCACTCGAAAAAATGGATTCCATTTCCATGTGTCTACTTCACAATTGTTGATGTCAACTCATCACACGTCTCTGCAAACTGCCACATGTCCTTTTCAAATCAGTGACAACCACATTGATGTGGCCATGGGCGAAGCCAATTTTTTTGTTTGTTTTGTTTTGAAGAATTAAGGGAATGAAGGCAATGGAAACAAAATATTGAACACAGCCCAGACAACTAACAAAAGCATGCAACCTAGGTAACAAGAAACTGCGACACCGCACATAGACACAAGGGAAACTGGGAAAACAGGCACAAAAAACCAGGAGTAACGACCAACCGCCCGACGCAACAAGACATTGCTACAAGATTAAGGGAAAAATTCCCCTTCCCGATGTAATGACGTTTGATGAACAATACTAAAACCTCAAGGCACGTGAACCAACGCATGCACCCAAGTCAACATGCGACGCTCAACCACGCTCACATGGTAGGCACCGACTCCAACCAAGATATCATTCGCCACTAACCCATAGAGCGTGCCATGATACCCGCATTAGGAATCATGCCGTCCCCATAAGAGATGCGTGACAATAACCCTGGGGAAAAACAAAAAGGGACCAAGGCTCAAGAAAACTTCGACGCACAAGGAAATGAATACTGACTGGGAGACTATACCTACCCCCGACACGAAGGGTCAACGAGACAATAAGGAACAAAGGCAAGGGGTGATGCCAACCCACACGACATCATCCCTGAACCAACCCAGCATTCAGGCTAACCGGTCCCAGACTACATTCTAAATTAACATGGGTTCCACTCTAACATGGTACGTCAAGTTAAAAATAATCATTAATGCACCCGCTAACTTAACGTTAAAACAATCAATTTAGCAAGCCTAAGTAATCAACACTAGAACTATAATTATAAATACAATCTAACCTCATTTATAATCAATTTAGAAAGTCTAAAATTTGCAATCTAGTCTTTACTCAACATACTAATTTAATCATTATTACAACCTAAAAGGACTATTCTATATTAATACACATCCCCATCCGATTAGCCATTAACTTAAATAACAACATTAACAACTTAAAGTAGAACACTACCATTATATCCCTTATGAACAATTTAAACCTCAACATGTAGTCTAACTATATTGTCCAGACTAACAATACTAGTTGTCCATTAACACTGAGAAGGAAACAATTAACTATTAACATTGTTGGAGCAATTCAACAAGGAAATTAGCATAGAAGTTACATAACAATTAATATATCAGCTAACCAGGCAATTGACATAAGGATTAGCATAACAATTAATTTATCACTTTACATGATTGTTAACATAACAATGATAGCACAATAACAAGGTGATTCACCTAAGTGCTAACCAATTAATTCGCTCTGGCATTTCGACAATAAGAATGAATTTGTTGACCACTTAACTCACTGTAGCAAAATCAGCAAAACGCAGGGCACCAATGGTGGCCAATCATGCCCAGTTGACAACAACTCAACAATTAAAGGAAAATGTATCCAATCAACATTAATGCAGTCCATCACTCAACGACAAACACAGTCACAGTTTAAAGGCAGAATCATGGTCATTACTGCAAGTCAGTTATGAATTGAATGGCTATAAAAAATATTGGGCGGTTTCAACAACTATATAGTCAATTTTTAATTATCAAACCGTGGTCATTCCAACAAGTAAATTTATGAATTGAAAAGATAAAAACATGGGTGAATTCAACATGCACACAGTCAATTTTTAACTACCCAAAACTGTGGTCATTCCGACAAGTATAATTGTGAATTGAAAAGACAAAAATGTGGGTGAATTCATCATGCACACAGTCAATTTTTAATTACCCAAAACCGTGGTCATTCCAACAAGTAAATTTATGAATTGAAAGCTAAAAACTTGGGCGAATTTAGCATGCACACAGTCGAGTTTTAATTACCGAAACTGTGGTCATTCCAACAAGTAAATTCTTGAATTGAAAAGCTAAAAATGTGTGCGAATTCAATAGCCACTCAACATAGATTTTTTTAAGAAAGTCGTGGGCGTGTTAGCAGCCACTTAGCATACATTTTTTTAAGCAAGTCGTGGGCATGTTAGCAGCCACTCAGGAAAATGGTCTGGAGCTATTTTTTGGGCAGTCAAGTTTGGTAAATAAAGAAAACCTGTGTAAAGAAAAACATGGTGTTACAGCCATGGTAACAGTGCAGAAATAAAAGTCCATGATAGTCAAATCGAGGGACTAAATTATGAGTAGAAATTCATGGGGGTATAATCGTCGAAACAGTATGGAATTAAAAGTCTGTGATAGTCCAGTCGTGGGAATAAAATCTATGTATTAAATTTGTGGTGATTAAAATCGTGGTAACAACAACAAACACAGACAGTGATAATCATTTTCATTCGCCAGGGATACCTAACCAAAAGTGCCAACAAAGATCATAACTAAATCTTCCCAAGGGTTAAAAGCATGAAAAAAATTAAGTAGCAGCCCAAGCAAAAATTGTAGATAGGAATAACAAAACCCTGTTTTTTTTCATTTCCAGGATACCAATTATATAACGAAGATTATAACTTAACCGAGAATAAAATGCAGAGTTAAAATTTATCCTTCCACAAAACGCATAGTTAAAAATTGTCCAAGAATAAAACCGTAGGGTCAAATGATTCATCAATATATAAAAATGGGGTAAAAATGAGATAACAACGAGATACAAGCATGTTGAGTTTAAGGAAAAACTTTGCCAACAATCACATTTGTAGGGTTAAATAAACACATCCAGGTGCGAGGCGAACCTTCAGCCAAGGAAAAAAATCAATGGTAGACGGCTAACAGGTGCGTCCTTCATTCTTCATCCTCGCACATAAAAGCAGGGCATTGAGATCCATAGGTATATTAACGCTTAGGCAACGACCATAGATCAGGGTCCTGGCCGACTACTCAAGCGAGGATTGGTGAGCTAGGGATGAAGGAAAAACAACCACAAGGGTCACAATCCAAAACACCACAAGGTGGTCAAGACATGCGGGGAAATGAAGGCCATGGGAGTCAATCAATCATCGATCTAGGCTAAGAAAAATTTCAGTCATCAATCTAGACAATCAGTTTACTTACTCCATTAGACATGCAAATCAAAGCATAAATCCTACCACAATCTACCATAAAAAAATGAAGAGAGCATACCGTTTCTTGATTGCCCTCTCTGAGTGACGTCCCATGCGCTTCATTCAACTACCACTTGCCAACTGACGAGACTTCACCGGTACCTCCCAGCCAATGCTAGGGGTACTCTTCTCCCCCCTTAGCCCCCCGAGCCACAAACGGGCCACACACACTATTCAAAGATTCATATAGCTCCCAACTCGCCTCACAAGGCCCAGCTACCACTCCTCATCAAGCTGGGTATCCCAACTCCCACAAGCTAAGTCAGTCAAGTATAGATTTATGTAGTGTAACATTACACAAACATAAGAGATCCTTAATCTGTCTCCTCCCTCCATTATATAGAGTTTCCAAGTCCTTTATCTTCCCAAAATCCCATTTAATTTAATTTTTAATATATTAAATCCTAAAACTCCTCTCCGTACAAGTGCCACCCACCCCCTTCATTCCTCCATAAATTAATTAATTACCCCTATTTCCCTCACCCACCTAGAATCGCTCCTAGGTGTCTCCAAAATCCCTTACAGGTTTTAATGACTTTCCCCATTATTAATTTGCTAGTTCAGTTTTAAAATATAAAGTTCTTAATGATAGATACCTTACTAAGTTTGACTTTCTACTTTTTCCCTTGTCCTTCCCTTTTCTTTTTATGTTTCCCTCTTTTCCTAGTTTCCTAAATATTTTAGATTTCCCTCTTTACCCCTTTTCATTTAGGACTCAAATTGGGAGGTGTAGAAATTAACCCCCTTTTTCCTTTTTCCCTTTTTAATTAATAATTTTAAATTATCATAAAATAATAAAACAATTATTTCCCTTTTTTAAATTTTACCCTAACAAATGTTTATGAATCATTTAAATTGCTACCCCCTTCTTATTATAAGATTTAACAAAGAGTATAATTATTATTTATGTTGTTTTTATTTTCATTTTGTGTGTGTGTGTGTGTATATATATATATATATATTAAAAAGATAAAATTTTACCACTAGCATAATTTAGACCTAGACCATAAATTTGTGTGTTGGGCGACATTTTATTAGGGAAATTGTTTTAAAAATTCTTATCACGTTATTCATTGTAAGGCCGTCTAGGTTCATTCATTTATTATTAACAACATGATGTGCCCTTCAGGATGCACTAGGTACTCCAAGCATGCCACTCACCTCATTTGTTCCCTTGAGTGACGTGCCCTTCAGTATGCACCATGTGATCCAAGGGTGCCACTCGCCTCTTTCCATTTTTCTTGTGCAACGTGCCATTCAGGATGCATGATGTGCTCCAAGGGTGCCAATAGCCTCTTTCCATTTTTCCTGCGCGGCGTGCCCTTCAGGATGAACCACATGCTTCAAGGGTGCCATTCGCCTCTTAACTTACTTGGTAGACATCAAAAGCCCCTGGAGTCAATACTCCACCAGGTAAACTTGTGGGAGACTAAGGGACTCTAAGGAATAAGTTCCCTGCCTTATTGCGCGCCCCTTAGAATTGTCGTGTGTGACTATCTTAGTTTGGCCTCACGACATCATGGGTCCTCTCGAACTAGGTAAACATTAACCTACAAGTCGAGCCACGATGGGAGTGCTAGTAGGCTATGGCAGGGTTGTTATCCACACCTCTCCCTCAACATCTCTGGTAGTCGTGCATGACCCCTTTACTCCACATGTGAGTTAGATGCGGTCAACAACCTATCATTAGCTTCCATCATCAGCGAATCATGTCGAATATATCCATATCATATCATCTAATGGGATACTAATATCACAATAAAACAATCAAATCCCAATGTGAACACTCCTTGACTGGAATCCGAGTCAAGGGGTTCCATCGATATCTACATCTTGAGGTCAAAATCCACTTTTCGGTAAAAGAAACGGATTCAATAGCATATGTCTATGTCAGTGTAGTGAAACAACATGTCATCAACTCATAATGCCTCGCAATCAAATCAAATGTTTTAATATCATAATAATCTGGATCACTTGCTTGCAAGTGTCCTTAAAGAGTAAGTCAGTGTATGAAATGTGATTAGTGGAATTTGATGTTACATACACCTCCTCTTTTTTTTAAACTTCGTCTTGAATTTTCATAGTATATAAGTGTAGAAATAATGTGTATCACAATATGATAATTCTATCCATCAAACAAAAATGGAAGCTACGTTGGCACATATCATATGCATCATCCCATGTTGCCAAGTGCGGTATAGTTGTCCCCTTTGGACCCTTGACCCGATTTACTATTTGGCGTTGTAGTTGTCGAGGGTGTGATAATCCAATATGTGGAATTAGATACCGATCATTGAAAGCACTTACTCGTCGATACACCAAAGGAAATCATGTCAATAACATGTTTGGATCTAATATAATAATGTCTCAAAACAGATAAATTGAAAAACATCGTGCATATGCCTCAAGAATCGGGCAAGGATAGTCGGAGTAGGCCGCCTTTTTCTCTCCACAATCTTGAAATTTCCCACAAACCTAGGAGAAATTTTATCACCCCTTCCAAACTTAATCAAAATCTTATGCAGTTTCAACCGCAAAAATACTCGATCACCAAATCATAACTACAGTCGACACAGTGCACATCCACATAAATCTTATGTCGATCATATGCTTCTTTAATCCTTTGTCTTATTATTTTCATTTTCTCTTTTCATTTCTTAGATTTCTTCCTGTCCCACCTGGACACTATCCTCAAGCCAATCCCAACTCAAAGGCATCCGACATAATTATTTCGTAAAGGAACTGAAAAGGCTCCATCTTAATGGTGCTGGTAACTGTTGTTATAAGAGAACTCTACTAGAGGCAATATTTCCTCCCAACGTTTTTTTTTGTTGGTCCATCACATACATACAAAATATGTCCTCCAAGGTCCTAGTTAAGATTCGTTAGGTCTACCCATTAGTCTGATCTTGAATTTAAGTTGGTTTCCCATGGCCTCTTGGAAACTCATCCATCACCCGATGGCTTTTAGATCCTCGGTCGAATATAATCTTCGGGCACACCATGTAGCCTCACAATCACCAACTCTAGCTATGTCGAGGTCCACGTCGTTGTACACATGGAATAAAGTGAGCACTCTTCATCAGTGTCTACTACTATGAAAATCAAATCATGTCTCCTTAAGTCAATGAAAATCCAACGATGATAAAATCCATCGAAATAACCTCCCATTCGATTATGGAATAACTGTGGTACATATTAATCTTGTTGAGTCTATGTTCAACCTTCACACCGCTAACGCTGGACATCGACCACAAGTTGACTATCCTCTTGCCTTCATTCCTTCGAGGAAGAATAAAGGTTTAATGTATGCCCTCATCTTCATGACTCCTATGTGAGCCATGTAAATTGCTCTACGAGCCTCGCTTAGGATCAACATCCCTCAACTTCGTCATTAGGTGGTATGTAAATTATTTTAAACCTTAATAATAAACCATGGCTATCAAGCGAAAATCAGCCAAATATTGGTACCAAAATAATTTGTGTTTTGTCCGAAGAAACCCTCAACCTCTTTGTACGGTCATGGTCATGTTGTAAAGTTAGAATCTTTTCATGTAGATTCATCACGAAGAAGTGAAACACCAAAATATCGTGGTCTCGACTCAATTATCTGCCACTTGGTTCATTGTTCCTTTTATGTAAGTAATCTTGAAGTTGTACTCGCTAAGCACTTCTTACCAACATCATTGTTCTTAGCAGCGTTGAATTAAACTGCGTAAAGATGTGTTGTAGTCTGGTCAATTTTTAGTTCAAAATTTCATCCAACAAGGTGATGTCTCCAAGCCTTGAAGGCATAAATGATTCCTAATAACTCCAAGTCGTGCATCGTGTAGTTCTCCTCATGCCTTCTCAATTTCCTTGAGATATAAGCGATCACTCATCTGTCACCCACCAAGACTCTACCTAAGCCTTCCATGGATGCATCGATTACCACCAGAACTTTGCATCCATGTAGGGGAACCTTATTATTGTAAGCTATTGTCCAACTGACTCCTTAGGCATCCAAAATTTCTCATTTATCGGTGCAAAACAAACTTCTTGTTCTTCTTATGCAATTATGTGATGAAGTTTGCTATCTTCAAAATCCCTCGATGAACCATCGATAGTATCGCACTAAACCCATGAAGCTTCCTGAAACTTGAGGGGACATTAATGTCGGTGTAGGCATTTTCATAATAGCCTCGACCTTTGGTACATCCATGGTGATGCCTTCACCGGAGATGATGACGTACCCTAAGTAGTGAATATTCGATTGATAAAATGAGCATTTGGATAACTTCCATACAATTTATTAACTCTCATAGACACTGTAGTACCAAGGTAAAGTGCTCGTCATGCTCCTCCGTAATCGAGTAAATCAAAATATTATCAATGAGAATAGTTTGAACTTGTCAAGTATAGCAAAAACACTGGATTCATCAAGAGCTCATAAATACAGGGGAATTTATTAGAGTCCAAGCGGTAAAAAAGTAAACTTCGTAATGTCAAACCTCATCTTAAAGGCGGTCTTAGGATGCCATCTTCCTTAATCATAGCGGTTGGTATCCCTAAACACAAAGTTGATCTTTGAGAACAATGTCGTGCCCTTCATTTGATCGAGCCGGATCATCAATCCTCGACGGATCTTGATTCTTGTTCGTTGACTTGTTCTAATTGGCGATGAATAAATAGAGCTTATAGACATGCTTTATTTCATATGAAAATAGCAGGCGCACCACACGGTGACACACTTGGGCGTATCAATCCCAGGTCCGATATTCTTTTAGGTTGCATTCTCAACTTTTGTAACTCCAGGGTTGACATATGATAAAGCGTTCTAGCTATTAAGTTCCAGTTCGATTTTAGGTCCTATAATAAACTCGATTCCCTCCAATGGCGTCCCAGGTAACTCCTCAGGGAATGCATCCACAAACTCTCTCACCAGCGGAAGGTGTTCTAGACCTTCTTCTACTCCGTTCTCATTTAGCGCAAGGATAGCATAAAGCACCTTACATGCTTCATAGGCTGGAAGAGATGAACCTCGAGGGAAACTCCACGGTTTTGTCCACTACAATCCATGAGTCATCCTCATCATCGACCAAAGCTCAATCATTTCATCTTGCGGTTAGTATGTAAATATAATGCGATTCAACCAATCCATATCGATCCTACGTCATAAGATCCTAAGATTATGATGTATAGTTGTACTTAGTGACGAACTCTCCCGAGTTAAGGATACAACTCATAACCTTTCCTCCAACCTTTTGTTTAGCTCGAGGCCATCTCTCTGAGAAGCTAAACTCATCTTGTTCAACTTCTTTACCTTAATCCTTTTTAACCTTGCACGAAGTAAGGCCCTCGGTAGCACTGGGATCTATGAAAATACTAAGGGTCTGGTCAACAATGGTGCCTGACGTCTCGAGCACATTTGATTGGTGCTTTGCCTGGTGGTTATTCATTGTTGTATGAATCCGATGGGCCTTTCCAAATCTCCCACGGTAGTGGGTCTAGCTGATCCGGATGCTCTAGTCCTCTCCATAGAGCGGTCCTTGTGATGTTACTCCCCACACATCCAAAACCCTTCTTTGTGATGGTCCTAGTACCCAAGTAGAAGATGACGACCCAACAGCCTGGAACCTTGGTATGTTCTACTGAACATGCCTAAACTGCTACTACTGCGGGTGTTGCTACTGCTGATGTTGTGGTCTCCGATAAGGTGGTTGTTGCTAAAATTAGGTTGTCGAGGTGTCTTGAAAGTGGATCCCCTCTAGAAACCATGATATACTGGTATGTCTTATTGGTGTCTAATGTTGTTGTCCACCAGATGACACATGCCCTATCGGTCTCGCTGGAGTCATGCTCTGACCCTCAACTGATAAGATCTTCCTCATTTATGAGGGCCTTCTTGACAACATCATGCAAGGTTTGAGGCATGGGGAATCCTAACCTTTGCATGTATGCTACCTACATTAAGGCTGAACATGAACCTATTGATAGCGAGTTTCGGTGTTAAGATGTGGAGAATACCGAAACAACTCCATAAAACAAGCCTCATATTGGGGCACCGTACGACTGCCCCATCATAAGGTGTTGAACTCATTGGGCCGCATTTCAATGGAGTCCTGATAGGTATATCTCTCATAACCGTTCCTCGAACAATTCCCAAGAAACGTCTTGGCGATACATGTTATTTCTTGATGGGAGTGTCTTCCACCATAAGAAAGAGTGCTTCCTCTTAGTTGGAATACCGCCATGAGGACCTTCATGTTGGAGGTATAATCGTGAAGTGCAAGCACATCGCCATATTCTCAACCATGCCTTGGTGACTGGCGATCTCGGGCACCAAAGAACTTCGAGATTTGACCGTCTCGAGTTCCACGGTGAATGCTACGATCTTGACGGAGGTGCGGTGGACCCTCAAGGGGTATCGGTGCCTGAGCCTCATCTCTATCCAAACAACTAATTAATGCCTCATATATGTGCTGAAAATATCTCATCATTGAACATCACTGCTTATTTGCTATCTGCTCCTGCCTGAGAGCCTGTTCATCTCCTTGGGGGTTATACCCCAGAGGCGTGGTACTCTTAGAGGCATCGGAGCCTCTTCACATAGCATGCCGATGCGCCTTCCTCGATCCTCTAACCATGATTACCACCATGAATAGAAGTCAACTCAATTAGCAATAGTATAATCAAATCCTATCAACAAATCCCGCCGTGATCCCCAAATTAAATTAGGTTGAACTTGGCTTTGATACCATAAGTAACAACCACATTGATGCGACCATAGGTGAAACTAATTTTTTTTTTTTTTTTTTTTCAAAGAATTTAGGGCATGAAGGCAACGACAACAAAAGATTGAT
Source organism: Picea sitchensis (assembly GCA_010110895.2). Classification (NCBI taxonomy): domain Eukaryota; kingdom Viridiplantae; phylum Streptophyta; class Pinopsida; order Pinales; family Pinaceae; genus Picea; species Picea sitchensis. Next base: position 12,410 of record SNQJ01S0049132.1, on the reverse strand, counting down.
ACGCGGACAATGAACAGAAGAACACAACCCAGCGGTGTCCTCTAACCATGATTACCTACATGAATAGAAGTCAACTCAATTAGCAATAGTATAATCAAATCATATCAACGAAATCCATAGCGATCCCAAGTCGTGGGTTGAACTTGGCTTTGATACCATAAGTAACAACCACATTGATGCGGCCATAGGTGAAGCTAATTTTTTTTTTTTTTTTTTCAAAGAATTTAGGGCATGAAGGCAACGACAACAAAAGATTGACCACACCCCAGACAATGAACAGAAGAACACAACCCAGGTAACATCAACTGCGACACCATGCATAGACACAAGGGAAACTAGGAAAACAGGCATAAGAAACTAGGATTAATGACCAACTGCCCGACACAACAAGACATGGCTACAAGCTTAAGGGACAAATTCCCCTTCTTGACGTAACAATGTTTGATGAACAATACTAAAAACTCAAGGCACATGAACCAACGCATGTTCTCAAGTCAACATGCAACGCTCAACCACGCTCCAATGGTAGGCACGGACTCCAACCAAGATATCATTCGCTACTAACCCATAGGGTGCACCATGATCCCCACCTCAGGAATCATGTCGTCCCCAAATGAGAGGCGCGACAATAAACCTAGGGAAAAACAAAAAGGGACCAAGGCTCAAGACAACTCTGACGCGCTAGGAACTGAATACTGACTGGGAGACTATACCTACCTCCCACACGAAGGGTCGATGGGACACTAAGGAACGAAGGCTAGGGGTGATTCCATCCCACACGACACCGTCCCCAACCCCACCCAACACCCAGGATAACCAGTCCAAGACTACATTCTAAATTAACATGGGTTCCATTCTAATGGGGCACATCAAGTTACAAATAATCATTAATGCACCTGCTAACTTAATGTTAAAACAATCAATTTAGCAAGCCTAAGTAATCGACACTAGAACTATAATTATAAATACAATCTAACCTCATTTATAATCAATATAGCAAGTCTAAAATTTGCAATCTAGTCTTTACTCAACATATTAATTTAATCATTATTACAACCTAAAAGGACTATTCTATATTAATCCACATCCCCATCCGACTAGCCATTAACTTAAATAACAACATTAACAACTTAAAGTAGAACTCTACCATTATATCCCTTATGAACAATTTAAACCACAACATGTAGTTTAACTATATTGTCCAGACTGACGATACTAGCCGTCCATTAACACTCAGAAGGAAACTACTAACTATTAACATTGTTGGAGAAATTCAACAAGGAAATTAACATAGCAGTTACATAACAATTAATATAGCAGTTAACCAGACAATTGACATAAGGATTAGCATAACAATTAATTTAGCACTTTACATGATTGTTAACATAACAATGATAGAGCAATAACAAGGCGATTCACCTAACTGTTAACCAATTAATTCGCTGTGGCATTTCGACAATAAGAATGAATCTGTTGACCACTTAACTCACTATAGCAAAATCAACAAAACACAGGGCACTAATGGTGGGCAATCGTGCCTAGTCGATAACAACCCAGAAATTAAGGGTAAACATATCTAATCAACATCAATGCAGTCCATCACTAAAGGAAAAATGAAATCACAGTTTAAAGGTAGAATCATGGTCATTACTACAAGTTATTTATGAATTGAATGGCTAAAGAAAAAGGTGGGTGATTTCAACAGCTACACAGTCAATTTTTAATTATCAAACCGTGGTCATTCCAATAAGTAAATTTATGAATTGAAAAGCTAAAAACGTGGGCAAATTCAATATGCACACAATAATTTTTAATTACCCAAAACTGTGGTCATTCCAACAAGTATAATTATGAATTGAAAAGCTAAAAATGTGGGCGAATTCAACATGTACAAAGTCAATTTTTAATTACCCAAAACCGTGGTCATTCCAGCAAGTAAATTTATGAATTGAAAGCTAAAAACGTGGGCGAATTCATCATGCACGCAATCAATTTTTAATTACCCAAACCATGGTCATTCCAGCAAGTAAATTCATAAATTGAAAAGCTAAAAACGTGGGCGAATTTTGCAGCCACTCAACATAAGTTTTTTTAAGTAAGTCATGGGTGTGTTAGTAGCCACTTAGCATACATTTTTCTAAGCAAGTCATGGGCATGTTAGCAGCCACTCAGGCAAATGGTCTAGAGATATTTCGTGGGCAGTCAAGTGTGGTAAATAAATAAAAAACTGTGTAAAGAAAAATGTGGCGATACAGCCATGGTAATAGTGCATAAATAAAAGTCTGTGACTGTCAAATTGA
>SNQJ01S0049131.1:74509-88404 GCA_010110895.2 Picea sitchensis | reverse complement strand
ATGTTTTGTCATAGCTTTTGCTTTTCAATATATCAACATTGTGTTTCAAGTTTTGTATATCATTTTGTTTATGGTTTAGTATTACTTTTGCTATCTAAATCAAATTCAAATGATATAATTCTATTACTGTTATCTATATCTTGCTTCTTCCAAATAGATAAAAGACATAACAATTATTAATTCATTTTAGTGAATGATAGCTTTTTCTTCTTCATTAATTGAGTTGTTATATAAGTTTTCTGCATAACAGGTTTCCCTTATTGCAGAGATTTATCATCAGAATATTGTTATGATTTTCTTTTATGTCTTGTTTGTCCTATAAAACACTTCAAGAAGCAACATAGCTGAATCGTTTTCGAGAAGCTTAAGGACTAAATGGTGTGAATTTCTTCCTCCAAACAACTTAAGAAGTCATCCTACACAGGGCAGATTTGGAGCGTTTCCAGGTCAATTAGTTTGTTGTTTACTGTTTTGATTAAGTAGTTTAATTAGATTTATATTAGATTGTTTAATTTCAATTAATACTTTAGATTGTTTAATTTCAGTAAAGTTTATTTCTTCTTCATAAAATATAAAAAAATCAAAAAGAGATTCATGGTTGTCTAAGGGCAGAGAATATACATGAGTTTTGCAGGTTTTAATTAAATCTGTAGGTTGTCCATAGTGTACATTTGTGAATAAGGAATATTGTAGCTGATAATTAGGTAGTTGATTTGAGTTATTATAATAGTAATTAGTGGATTGTATAGAATAATTAGTATTTAGTATATTAGTTCCTTTTCTTTGTTTTATTAGTTTCTAGTTTCCTCTATTTTAGTTAGTTTCTTGTATTAAGTTATAGTTTAGTTTGTTTTATACACCTTTAGTTAGGTTTCTTAGCTCAGATCATTTCTCTCTTTGGTTTTCATAGAAGACCTTAGAGTGGCCAACGGAGCCGTTAAACTCATCAGGGTGGTCCATTACAAATAGCTTGGGTTATTTAGACAACCCCGGACCGGTTCCACTCTCCCAGTTGACGGACGGTCAGTTTCGCCCATCAACACATGGATGAATTTTTCATAAATTTAGTCTGCGAAGCCCAAAACAAGTGTAAAACAATACAGGAGAAAACTCTTCTAATCATGTTTGATTTGTTTTTTTTTCATAATTAGTCTCACAAGGCTGAAAAAGAGATAAAATACCACTCAAAAGATTCCCTTTCAAACCTTTTAGCAAGAGTGAAAGGAAGAAAGATTACTCATTGATCTTTTCATGTTTAGGGAGTTTGAAAAGAGCTTAAGGGAGACTCCAAAGACTTCCTTTTTCATATAGCTTTTGCAATTTTGAAAAAGAGATAAAAGTGTACTTGGTAACCTATTCTCATGTTTTAACGAGCATGAGAAAGAAAAAAGACTAATATAGTTCTAGAAAGAGTTACTACGTTACAATGGGGATGACCCTCGAATGAGGATCACTCCTGGAAGTGTGTCTTTCTAGAGACAATTTCCCCCCAACATGCGTGATAACAACTAGCAGTTTTGTTCCAACATGATGTCTAGAGGTTGGAGACCTTCCCCCAAGTATTGTTTCCTCCAGTGACTCTTCTTATTTCCTATTTTAGTTTTATGGTTACTGATAGGAACATTTTCACTAAGAGGAGGAAAAGAAGGTTCAAGTATTCCATACAGAGTGAGAATCAGTTTGGATTGAGGTGGGTATGTTTCATTCTTTAACGAGATTGACGAAGACGATGAACTATGCTCATCAAGACCATATACTATCAAAATATTAGATATCTCTAAGGATTGTTGAACCTGAGTCAAAATCATGTTTAACATGGAAACGCGTGTGGTGGTAGGAGTTGGAAAAGGAAAAACTCCCATGAGTGAGGAATCCTTAAGAATACCTACACCTACACTCTCAAAACCATTATGTCCTAAAAAAGGGACATTATTCACTACAACATTGTTGAGATATAGAGTTGTATACTCAAGTTGGTCAACAAAGATAATATTTCCTTTATGGGGAAATCGTAAGACAAAAAACACTGAATATGCAATGATGGCCATGGCATAGAACCCACTACGACCAAGTAATAAATTATAATCTAGGGGAACGTCAACCACTTTGATATTGACTAAAATGATCTTCCAAGAATATGTGAGGTTGGAAACAATGTCAATCAAATTCTTCTAGGGTGGTAGGGGACGAGGAAAGTGTAGGAGAACCAAGGGATCTTCAACAAGGCAAAGACATGACACAAGTGGAGGCTCCCTCATCCAAAACAGTACGATAAATGTTCTTTCCACCAACTAAAAATTGAATTTTGAAAGCGAAGTGGTGGGAGACCTTCTCCTTAAAATAATCCAAATTAAACATATTCAGGTTCGACTCCTCAGGATCCATAGCTCCAATGGATGAAAAAAAGGTTCTACATTGAATTGGAAAGTTTTGTAGAACTTCGAGAGTTTACATAACACAAGGCACTAGTGGAAAATCTTCAACGATGTTGTAGTTTTGGGCAACGTGGGCTTAGGATTAAATTTAACTTTTCAAATTACGCTCTTGGGTGGGCGCAACACAACGTTATAAATTGGCTTGTCAATATGAAGAGGATTGGAATATGGAGGAGGAGTAGAACTAGAAGGTTGATCGACATCCTTTCTTTTAGATGGATCACGTGGAGGAGTGTCATAGGTATTTTCCCGAATTGTTACATTAATTGTCTTAAACATGTACACCTAAGAGGCATTTGTGGAAGCATCCCCATGGTGGGAATGACCTGTGTTTCCCCCTTGCGAAGGGGAAGGATTTTTCAACCAATTGTTTTTTTAGAATTAGTTGGGAGGTAAACTTAATATATTTAGCCACAACCCCATGATGAGGGAAGTATTTCATGTGATGGTATTCCTCACAAATCATACAAGGAGATTTAGGCTTCCTTGTCGGTTGAGTATCAACAATCTTGGGATTTTCCTGGTCATTAGAACATTTCTTGGATTTAACCTTGTGTTTCTTATTACTTCCTAGTACTTGTTGACACGAAGTGGATTCGACCGCATTAACCTCAGAGGTTTGATCAGGAGTGGAAGTAGTTGTGGTGTTTGGAAAGGAACTAGGTTCTGGGGTAGTTTTTGATGGATCATTTGATTAATGAGGAGCATTGGGGATTAGATAGTAAAGTGTGCCAGACTGGGAGTAAACCAATTCCAAATACTATACATGGTTGATAGCCTTATCCTCAGTAAATACGTTTCCCATAGAAACATCACGGGTGATGGGAGGCAAGAGTGACTTTGCAAACCAATCCATGAGGAATTGGCTCAGGATGGGAGCCTTAATCAATTGTCTTCACTGTCTCCCCTCATGAATATGATCGAATATGTGGGTGGAAGAGGATTGTTGAATCAAGGTCAAAATATTTGTACCAATCTCATACCCTATAGGAAATTGGAATTGTGTCAAGAAATCCATGGAAAGAGAATTAAAGTTCCCAAAGGAGTTATGCGGCAGTTCAATGTACCATTTCGCTTCCGCACTTGTAAGTGTTCTCTGAAAATGTCTAAGATGAATGGAATCATCTATCAAAGAGTTGTAAGAACTCCATAAATTGAAATTCATAACATGATTTTTAGGATTTTCCCTGGTTTTCCTTTGAAATTTGGGATGTTAGACGGTAATTTGGTAGGGATAGTGGGCCAAAAGAAGGCATGAAGGATGGGATTGTTTATTAAATGCGACAAATATGTTAGATATAATGTAGCTAAGAGCAATAGTTGTAGGTTATGTTGTTGATATTGGTGATAACCTTATTACATGGGAACACCAGGAGGACCATATCCAGGTTGTGGCGAGATGATGAAACTAGATGGTCCTCCCATAAACGGTGGTTGCCCTAGTTGTCCACCCATCTAAGGTGGTTGTCCTATTTATCCACCCATGTAAGGTGGTGGAACAGATGAACCTCCTACATACTAAGATTAACCTATTGGTTCCCCCAAGTATGGTGGTGGAAGGGACTTTTGCATCGTAATCATGGGGTTGGCACATCTATAGGGAAAAGTTCTTTGTGGAGGATTGTTTGTCCAATTGGGTTGATCCCAAAAAGGAATCACAACCCCTGGAAATAAATGTCCAGGTTTTAGGCCAGTGGTAGTAGCGATAGAAGGGCTTGTAGGAGCAGCTTTCCCCTAGTATTTTTTATGTTGCAACCATGTAGGTTTCCCCCCAGTGAAAAGTTTCCCTGTAACTGAAGGTTTCCCCCCAGTTGAAGGTTTTCCTCCCATTGAATATTGGCCTCTGATATAGGGAGTCCTAATTTGTGATGTGTGAAATGGAGGTTGAGTAACTTGTGTAATTGTGGTTGTGTGAATGACTTGACTATTGTTCGTTCACCCAATGGGATGACCAAGTAAGGCACTTGGTGTGTGCATGTGAAGAAATAGTGAAGCAGGGATATGACCTTACTCATGTGAGAAGGGAGATGAATGCACAAGTGGTTGAGTTGGGGTTACCTGGTTTACCAATTTTTCCGGTAAAGAATAATCAACAACATTATCAACTACAAGATTTGTGGAAAAGGATGAATTCCCATGTCCTTCAGGAAAACCAAAAATCAGTGGGTTCGTGGAAAACGATGGTGTAGTGGTTGAACCAGATGGTAAATAGTAAGAAGAAAATGCATCATAATATATCTTAAATGGTGGATCAGTGAGTGGTAGGATTAGTGGATCATTAAAAAGTGGATGTGCATAAGATGCAAGGACTTCTATGAAGGTTGTGACTGGTTCTTCAATGTGTTGGCCATTTCCAGGAGCGACGCTCCCTATTTTACAAGTGTGATCTATGATCACTGCATCATAAGAAAGATTGTGTTGATGTTCTTGAGTGTTAGGTTCCATACCTTGTATATTGTGAAATATATGGATCCTAATGGAGAATATGAAAGACAAATAAGAAAAGTCCTTTGAAAACTAAAATCAATCAACTGGGAAACAATATATTTAAGGATCTTCCGAAGATGGGATATCAAGCCTCCAACGAAGAAGTGAGAAGAAGTTACCACGAACTCCATGTAAGATCCATTCTTGGTGCAAGCAACCCTCACTTTTTCGGGATCACCATCCAAGGGTGATGAGAGTGTGATATGATGTCCTACCTAGGTATCATGGGAATCCACCCACAATCACCTCTATAGGTACCTAGGAAAGGCCACTAAGGTTTCCAACTCCCAGTCAACCTTCAGACGGGTACTATCGACAGTCGTGACTGAATGTATGGGAAGGATATAAAATTCCGAAGCTATTTAAGAGAACTAAAGACAAGTGGACTAATAGGACTCTAAAGGACCTCAAACGAAGACAGATTTCATGAAGCACCGAGACCAAATGAAGCCAATGGTTTCTCAAGAACAACCCCTAATATACGATATGTCCGCTATGAATGGTTAATATTTGTAAGGTTGATCTCTTCTAATCTCTTGCACATGACCTCATGTTTAGCCCCTGTGTGAGAGGGGGTTCATAGATATGCTTATACAAAATTTGTATTTATATGCTCTTTAGTGTTCTACAATCTATTTAGTAGTCTTGTAAAATTTACTCACTTCACCTAGTTCAAAGACTCTAATCCTAAGCTATTTTTGATGTGCTAAAACCAAAAAAAATGAAAAAAAATCTAGTTGATTGTATTAGAGAGTGGTTGATTTTAATGGATTTTAACTCAAAGGGTTTTACAAAAATCAGGAGACTCGACTCCATTATAATGCAAAATAATGATATGAAGTTCTTTATTTTGATGAATTCTATGTACGGGAAGGAGTATAATTATAATATTCTTCAGAAAATCAAGCACTCAAAACAATGCAACTTTCAATTTATGGGATCAATATGATTCCAACCTACCAAAAAAATGTTTCCGAAGACCGAAATGCACATTCAAAACTAGCTCTTTTTCCAAAACATGAACCAAAACAAATTTCCTAATGAATGCCAAATGTCTTCCTTTGATTAACTATGCAAAGAGATATGAAAACTTTTTTCTTCTTAGCTTTGAGATGAAAGAGATCTAAGTTTAATACGAATAACTACAAGGAAAAAATAAATAACAAAAGGTGCACTAAAAGTGAAGAGAACTGAAATAAAACAAGTAGGATATAACTTGTTCAATCAAGAACTCAATGATGCAAAAGAGAAATAATACAAACACTCACAAAAATCCTCAAACAATGACCAACAAGAAGCATAAATCGAGCTAGGTTGTCATAAGAGTCCTAATCATCTAGGAAAGAGATGTTTCAAATCAAGACAAGAAGGCTCAAAACCAAGAAACCTTTGCAAAACCTAGTTGATGAATAGTTCTAAACAACCAAGCAATATTAAATCTTTATGAGATGAATATCACACAAAGTCAAAGGAAGAAAGAACCAAGGGATATTTTTAACCCAAGGGGACCACAAATAAGAGAAAATGTGAAAAATCAAAGAATAAACATAAATGCGTGATAAATTCCAAACTCTCATCAAAACAAAGTCAAATATAATCAAGGGTCTCTGAGAAAAAAGCCCCTCAATATCAGACAAAGAAAAAACAAGAAGAAAGGGGAAGAAAACCATAGAAAAGGAGATCAATTCTCATGTTTCCAAACAGACAGATATCATCAGTGATATAGTATATACTATAGGGGAGCACTCATAATATATCAATGCAGTAGTAAACATAGTAGAGGAGAGCTACCCTTCCTAAAAACTCAAAAATAAGGTTAAAAAATCGGAAAACTTTCTCAAATACTATGTGATATCTTCAATAAAGAAGAGGGATAGGGAATGATATCATACAAAAGAAAAAAAAACCAAGATATAACGGTGGGAAAAAGATCAGACTATCCAAGGAAAGTCAAGTCAATGTTCTTCCCCAATAGATTCACCAATTTCTTTTACGAAAATATTCCCCCGTGGACAGGTGAATTTTCCCTTGGACTACAGATCCCTAATTGTTATAGCAAGAGTTTCCTCACCCTATGCAAATTTTCTCTGAAGGAATTTTTCTATTTCCCTATGCAGACTTCAATTTCCTTTTTGCAGTTCCCAGAGTTAAAAATAATATTTTTCCACATATACGTGCCCTAACATTTATACAACATGCGTATACAGAGGTTGCATAATTACAATAGAGGTTGTCACAATATCCATGATCCTTGACCTTTCATATATTGGAAATTTTTTGAATTGGTCCTTTAGTTCCATTTTAAGGGTAGAAATGGGCCCTATCCAAGCTGTGGAAAAGGGGAAAATAATTCAACTTTGAGAGAAAAGTTACTCTGGACAAATTATTCACTTCATATTGAGTCTGCATCCCTTTATCCTTTTAAGTCTGAACAGATTATTCAGGCCCCAATCGTTTCCTTGCTTGATTGAAAAACTCGTTGTATCTCTTATATGAGCTTGCCTTTGGTGGAGTATTGAAGTGGTGGAGGCCCAGCTGGAAGGGACTTAGTTTCTCGGTTCCAAACCGTGCCGACAAGAAAGTTTGTAATTCATTCACTTATGTTGATTATATTTTAATAGAAATACTCTTTTCTCGTTCAATTAATGTCTTGCAAATATTTGAATTGTTATTCCATGGGCATATTTGTTATGAATTTTGATGGATTATGCTACTTAATGTGCTAACTTCATATATTATCACCATATACTTATGTTTCTTGGTTGTTGAGGACAAGTTGCAGGTGTATTTCTTTGATTCAAGTGCTCAACAATAGACTTCATTGAACGTCTAGATGAGGTAGGATCTTTATCTTGTCTTGTTAACGTATTTGTTTGTATATCATTCTTGATATTAGAGTTGATTTTTGCAGTCATTTTCGTCTATTGTGGTTTACCTGATGCCATAAAGAGATTTTCCTTGTAACAAAATTGGTGACCATACTAGGGATAGAATCCTCTTTTCGGGGTTTGAAGTGTTTTTGTCCTTTGATTGCTCTCATTTATATTTAGTTTATTTTCGTATGATTGCTTGACAGCCTCTATTCATTTTGAGTCAGAGTTTATTATCCTTATCCTTGACCTGGTAGTGTTTTAATATGTATATGCAGGTTTTTACCCGACAGTTGTGTACATACGCATTCTTTCCTTCTACAAGAGTCTTATATACATGGTTTTCTCCTGAACAATTGCGTACATCATTCTTTTGTGCTTGGTTGTTGAATTTGATGCTCGTTGGGTAAGTTTTGATGGTTGTTGAGTCTTCTTTGGTCTATTTTATGATTGTTAAGTTCCTGCAGAGAGATAGGAAAACTTTCTTTGGTTGAATTTTTAGGCGGTGCCTTTCTCATCATCCTTTTCATTGTTTGTCCTTAGATCTTTGGATGAGTTTTTTATTTTTGATATCCTACTTGTTTTTTCTCTTATTGCATGATATTGGTGGATATTAGTGGCCACCCACCTATTCCATTGGCTCGAAAAATATTTTTCCATCTTGTCAATTTTTCGACATTTTTTCGGGTTCCAAACTTCAGGGGCTATTTAGAGGATCTATACGACATATTTTGGGGATTTGGGGCCCACGTGACTTCCAAAGGCATTGACCTAGGCAAGTTGAAAATTGTTCTTCTCAGTTAGACCTTCCCAATGGTGTATCTATCACCCCAAACATAGATCGTATGGAAAAGTTATGCCACTGAGAAGTTGACGTATAAACTACCCCCATTGGGGCCCACAAAGCTTTTGTCTTTTCATCTTCCGGGGTTACGGTTTTGTATTTTACTTATGTGAAAATACCTTTGGAGCCTCACTGTAATGATAATATTATGGCAAATGAGATTAGACGCCACATCTCTTCTCAGAGATAAGTTGCCACCATTCTAGCGAGTCTTTCACTCCGTATTTTTACAGTCTTTGTACATTTTACCTCATGAATAGAAAATTGTGTATTAGTGTAAATATATGTTTATAGTTGCATCTTTGATACATTTATGTTATATTATTGGATATCTGGGATATATTTGTACCTTTCTTTATTATATCTCCTCTCTCATTTTGTGCCGAAAATAATCCAAATCAGTGGTATTAGAGCAGGCTGCTCTTGATCATTTTTCAGTGCATGTCCCCAGCAAGTTCCGAGTATAGTAAAATGGGTCTTGAGATTTTCTCTCTTGATGAAAATCACTCTCTCACACCAAAGAAACCCTCCATGGTAGAAGAAAATAAAAATGGTGGAGCAGACGATTCTATTAATTTGTTGCTTGAGAAAGCTCTCGCGCGACACAAGGAAGAAATGATGGAGAATTTTTCCCACATCCTTCAATGCCTACCAATAACAACATTCATGCATTCATCAAGAAGACACTTTGGAGGCACCTCGCCTTTCAAGGTACAAGTTAATTTTGATATTCCCATATTTGAAGGACATATAGATGCAGATGGCCTAGAAAAATGGTTAAACCTGCTAGAAGGTTATTTCTCTATTTACCATTTTTCTGACAAGGAAAAGATCACCTTCGCACTCCTTAAGCATCTCCCATAGATCAAAAATTGGTGGGAAACTTACTGGGAGAAAATTTCCACAGAGGAGTTGAGAATATATGGGGTCGAGCCAACTTGGGATTTTTTTGTGGATGCGGTCAAGGAATAATATTACCCCATTGGAAACTATGACGACCAATACATGATATGGACCAAACTGCAACAAGAGAGGGGCCAAGAAGTTTTGAAGTTCAATAATTCCATCCATACCTTGTGCACCAACATGGGTATCGAAGACTTCGAGTGACATTTGGTTCTAAAATACCGGGGGGCTCTACACAGATACATCCAAATTGAAATGGATTTTCTGGACATATCATCAGTAGGTGTTGCTTATCGATATGTTGTTAAAATTGAGAAAAAATTTAAGCACCAAAACAAACGAGAATTCGAGTTTGAAAATCTGCAACATCCAAAGTATGATAAAGACAACTCTAACAAACAACCTCCCAAAAACCAATTCAAGACATAGGAAAAGGAGGGTCACGAAAAGATGAAGAAGGCCACTAGAAAATGGTGTGATTTCCACAAAAACCCCTAGCACAACACCGATGAATGTCACTCAAAATAGTCATTGGTGGCCAAGATTAAAGAGGAGCCGAACCCTTATTCAAAACCTGATTCATAAAATATTTATAGAAGATAGATCATTTACGTAGATTCCATTTCTATTGTCGTGACCACAACCATTCAACCAGAAGAACCAACATATCCTGAAGAGGGATAGTGGCTTTTTCATTCACATATGTGTGTGAAGGGGACCCCACTACATTTTATTGTTTGTAGTGGAAGCTAGAAGAACCTCATCTCAGTAGAGGTAATCAAACAGTTGGGATTGTTGACAACACCACACCTTCAACCATACAATATCGGGTGGCTTCTCTAGGGAAGAGATCTTAGTGTTAGCCAACAGTGTCGATTGGCATACGACATCCAATCCTTTAATGATGAGGTATTATGTGATGTTGTCCCACTAGATTTCTGTGATGTTCTCTTGGTCCAACCATATATGTGGAACCGCCATGTTGTTTATGAGTCTCGACCATGTAGTGCCATTGTTACTTTAAGGGGTCATATATAGAGAATACCAGAGGTAGTTCCAACTACTGTCCCACCCAAACAATGTCGCAAGGTAGTATCTCATACTACAAAATTCAAATTCTTCACAATTTGTTCAAAAGGTGAACATAAGGATACTGCAACCACTACAACCTCGACCCAAGCACATTTTGTCCAACAGAAGTGAGTCAACAAGACTGTAGCAAAGAAAAAATATTCCTTCTGCATAGAGACATATCATGTATCTTGACTGATTGAATAGATTCAACCCCACCAACAACAGGTTCATGACATCCTTCCCCAAACCAATCAACGCGACGTCTCCAGTAAGACAAGAAGCTCACCAATATTAGGATTCAACAAACGCTTCCCCCTCTCCCCCGTGAACTCAACGTAATGGAGACCATCCCTTCCTAACTAGGGAGGATTGATCCAGGTGGATATCAGTGGCCAACCAAATATTCTACGGGCTCAAAAAATAGTTTTCCATCTTGGAAATTATTCGACATGTTTTCGGGTTCCAAACTTCTGGGGTTGTTTTGAGGCTCTAACGACATTTTTTGGGGATTTGGGGCCCAAGTGACTGCCAAAGGAATTCTCTTGGGCCAGTCAAATTTTTTTTTCCTCGGTGAGACCTTTCCAACGATGTATCGAGTGCCCCAAATAGAGATCGTATGCAAAAGTTACGCCCCCGAGAAGTTGACGTATCAACTACCCCCATCAGAGCCCACAAACCTTTTGGATTTTCATCTTCTCAGGTTAGGGTTTTGGATTTTAATTATGTTAAAAAGGCCTTTGTATCCTCATTGTTTCGATCCTCTTTTGGAAAATGAGAGTAGCCATCATATCTCTTCTCAGAGATAAGCTGCCACCATTCTAGGGAGTCTTTCACTCTGTATTTTTACAGTCTTTGTACATTTTCACTCATTAATAGAAAATTGAGTATAAAAGTATCTATGTGTTTATGGTTGCATATTTGATACATTTATGTTATATTATTGGATATTCGTGATATCTATGTACATTTCTTTATTATATCTCCGCTCTTATTTCGTGCCGAAAATAATATGGATCATTACATTTAGTATAATCTTTATATCAAGTTGTTGTTCATTCCTTGCATTTTCATTCTTTTATATTGAAAATACAAAAATATTAAGCATTTTTCATTGTTGGCATTTGATCTTTTGGGTTCTTATCGTTGATCTTAGTACATGTATGGAAAGATTGCATTTTATTTTGAATTCCATAATTAAATTCAAAATCACATTTTTGAAACGCTTATCATTTATTGGGAATCGAAGTTAGGACTTTGCATTTTATTCATATTCATTTATTTTACTTGCCAACTCATAACATCATCAGTTTCACTACCGTACCTTTTTGAATAAGAAATTCCACTAAAAGAAACGCTCATAATTTAAAATTCACTAGAAATTATTTTAGAGCCTTGGAATAGGATTTTGTGAGTAAACTTATCCAATGCTATTAAATCAACATATGTATATTACTAAGGGAGTGGTGAAATAAATTGTATAATTGATAACGTTAGGAGGCTCCTCTTACATCAGAGTTAAGCATGAGGTTGTGTGAGGTTGGTTGAGGGGATATCCCCCCAATACCATGTTAGCATGAGATATATTTATGGGGATCTATTTGTATATGGGGATATTGCTAGTACCTTTACCTCTGTGAGAGGTGGTGCTTTCGAGGTTTCGATCTTTGTTACCCTACCCATATCATGGACCTGACTTATGATTGTTCTCTTGCGCATCGATTATATTGTGGTTTCTTAGTTTCTTGACATAGGTACCCCATAGGTTACTTGCAGGGGTTATTATACAGTTACCCTGAGTCAGATAAGGGTCGGACAACGCACAACCTTTATGGAGAATAACCTCTCCAGGGGGATACCAAATGGTTGTTAAGCCCATGAGGGCCCTTATAACTGATTTTGATACCTTTGATTTTTTTTAGGGAGTATCGGACCCCTCTTGGGAGAGGCATACATACTTTAGGGAGGGAGGCCTCTTTCAACCACTTTATCCTATTTGTGTGCATATTTTCCTTTTGTTTATGTTTGTGTTCTATTTGATTACTTGTTTACCTTAGGATTTGTTTTTATATCTCAAGTATTGATTCATCATGGAGTCAGACCATCTTCCCCGCAGGTCTTGTCGCTTGTTACAATTACCAGCGCATCTTGGGTCTTTTCCTTATAAAAGGAATAAAGTTATCAAAAGTGGTACACACACCTCCACTTACCAGACTTGTGATCATACAAGGATGAGTATTGAATTGAGTCAGAAATATACTGTGAGTCCTTCAACTCCCATACCCACTATAGTTAATGACACTCCTTCCACACCTTCAACCACAATGGTTGTAGTGCCAGAGGTTCCTATCATCACTCATGTCCATACTATAGTGAATTCTCAACCTATAGCCACAAATCCTTTTGGGTCCTTTTGTCACTTTTTGGGCTACAATATTCAGTCCATTCCTACGACCTCTAGCCCTTTTTCTTATGGTATTTTGAACTTCACATCGTAATTTTCATCCTCCATCCCAATATCTAATCCAAATACTAGTATTGGACTTGGGGGCATGGATCCTTCAAATAATCCATTTTAGTTTGGTGGTGCTCATATCCCACAAACGACTCCTACAGTTGGAGGCCTTACTCCTTTTCACCCCAGGTCTAATCTTGGTCCTAATGCTCCTGGATGGAGTGGTCCATCATTTATGCCTACCTCCTTTGTACTGATTTTGAACAAAACATTTGGCATGAAGAATCCACCTTTATCCTCTGGATTCACACCCGAAGGAGGTTTATTTCATACCTTGGGAAACCCCAACCTAGAGGCACTCTGGCTGGGGGAAATTTGTACAACCCTCATCATAAAATTCCTACTGGAATGGTGCTTAACCAATCCTTCATGAATCAATTTGGAGGAGGGTTTTACAATCTTGGACAGGGACATGGTGCATGCCAGAACCCTGGATGGGTTGTGATTCCCCAATAATAATATTTCACAGGAGCTTGGGGCCAGATGTCACAACCCTATCTCCATTTTCTATCCATGCTCAATCTGCCAAACTTTTCTAGATTAATAAATGACCCTATGCATCATGATTTGACATGGACCCCCATCCCCACCAAGCTTATTTCATATATTCTAAAATTTGAAGGCAAGATTGGTGAGGATATTGGTGATCATGTCACTACTTTTCACCTTTGGTGCTCCTCAAACTCCCTTAACGACAATTATATTCATTTAAGATTGTTTCAATGCACCCTCACGGGGGTCACTGTGAAATGGTATATAGAGATACC
>SNQJ01S0049131.1:27197-74499 GCA_010110895.2 Picea sitchensis | reverse complement strand
AGCCTCCCCCACAGAGAAAAAGGCCCGGAGACGTAGGCAAAGTTGTGTCGAACTCCGTTATCAATCTGCATGTTATGGTTTGTTGTTTATTATTTCATTTCAGATCTGCAAATGTATATATGGCTGTCATAATTCCTCTTCTTTTCTCATTCTTTCACTAAGTTTCTCAAATGGTTAATAAACGCATGCAAATTAAAACTCAACCATAAGTCATTAAAAGATCCGACGGATCAGTGGCCTATACAGAAGAGGTTGATAAAGGATTACATACCTCCATAATTCCTATTATAGTGGTTCCTTAAGTCTTTACAACCTTATATTTCGAAGGATGTTTCTACATCTGAGGTTACATCTGAGGAAGAAGCAATTTTTAAATCCCACTAGTTAGATCTTATATATGTTGAGTCTGGGATGTTATACAAAATTATTCCAGATGCATCGAGGTCAAACTATGATCCTATACAAAATATCGAGGCTCATGTCGATGGAATTGTAGGCTCTTCCAATGTGAAATATGCAGACTTGGTGAAAATCTAGTTGAAAGATTTGTCTCTAAACCAGTCTGTACAAGGACCAACTTCATCTATTTCCTCCACTCTGACTTAGTTGGCGGATGCACATTTTGTGAAATTGTTGACCAACCTGAATGGTAACCAACAACCAAGAGGGAATAAAAAGAAGGGGCATGGTAACAATCGTAAGGGTGGGAAGAATAATAATAAACCCAAGGACAACAGTAATAATCAGAAGTTGAATAATAATGTTGGTGAGGGAAAGAAAGAAAGGTGGAAGCTGAAGTTTACCTGCAAGCTTTGTATAGATGATCACCTTACCCACTTATGCCCCAAACTTGTGGAATGTGCAAGGATTTTATCTCTCCCTCCCACTCTGCTGACTAATCCTTTTCCACATAATCAACACATGGCCTCGAGCTCCTCGAATGTTGGAAATATGGTGAGTGGAATTCAAAAACCACGAATGAAAGACGATGACTGTCTATGTAGTCAATATCATTAAATATGAGGTTAATGTAGCCACTTGGTCTCGTGATTACAATTATTCATAGACTATACCGGGTCTAGAGTCTCCCCCTCCTCCGAAGACTCCTTTATAGATAAAAAAACTAGATCCCCCACCTCATATTCCAAAAGGAGTACTCAAGCGCTCTACCCACAATCCTAATGCTAGAGCTTCCCATAATTAATCTATTGTTGAGGATCTAGGTAAAACCCCTTGTGTGATGTCGTCTCTGGAGGTACTTCAGACGTGTCCTTCATATAGGAATTCCTTGTTATCTGCATTAGAAGATCGAGATCCTTGTGGATCTAAATTTATCAACTTTGATGTCACATTTGTGAAGCCTTGCTTGCCTTACCATGTGGCATTCCAAATTCACGTGGGTTACTCAAGGTATACCATCAAATGTATTTTTTTTTATGAAGGCGTTGCAACATGTGTGATGTCCTTGGTATTTTGGAAATCCCTCTGCTCTCCGACCCTTACTTAATCTACGACCATGTTGACTTATTTTGACAGTCATTATTTCTTCCTTCACAATATTCTTCCTACCTTTCCGGTCCATTTAGGGGGGAAGACGGTGGAGGTGGATGTTGAGGTCGTTGATGCACCCCTCAACTATAAATTTTTACTAGGACGCAATTGGACTTTCTCTATGACTACAATTGTATCATCCTTGTTATGTACTCTTCACTTTCCTCATGATGGGAATATCGTGACAATCGACCAATTTTCCTTTGTGTATTCTATCCCCAATGCATCAGTTAGACCGTCAATCCCCATGATTGACAATTCTCAACTGACAACTGAGAATATTGGTGTCAGAATGTATTCATCCCTTATGGGTACCTTTGACTTCATGGAACTGGTTCATCATGTCTACGCCATGTCCACTAGGCCTGTGTCATCCATGAGGTCTGTTCCTTTTTGCACTTCATATTTTAATGACCCTTGGACCCTACCATTCTCAAGTATTTCTTGTGAATGTTAGTCACATACTGGAATGGATATGCCATTATCGGCAACGGAGATAATGTATCAAGATTTTCTTGACTCTTTCACTGATTCAGATCTTGTTACCTCGCTGACGGACGAGGAGGATCTTGTTCTCGAGCCCATGTGTGCCACTTCATATTCTTGTTCACATCACTGCCTCAATGATACTTTACCCTCATATGAAGAAATCATATATGCCATGAATGGTTCTGACAGGACATGGGATTATATGCACCATCGCTCTTATTTTATCCCAGATCTTGTTAGAATCGAATAGGATGATCTTATATCTACCTTGAGCGAGATATTCAGTCATGTCGTAGTTCCAATTGATATGCACAACATTTATGCCAAAGGAAACATGGCGTGTATATCTCCTACCATCATGATCGATATCTCTTGTATCCCTAGAAATATTGAAAATGTATACATCAGTGGGGTTTGTTCACCAAAAGAAATTCTGATCTACACCAAGCTCTTCAAATAATTCCATGATGTATTTGCTTGGTCATATGAAGAGATTCTAGGATTTCACACAAGAATTGTTGAACATGAGATTAAAACCTACCTCAATGCTAAACATGTTTGATAATGACTTAGAGTTTTCAATCCTAGGAAGGCCCCTACTATTAAGGCACATGTAGAAAAACTACTTAACGTTGTCTTTATCTACTCGGTTCCCTTGACTGAATGGGTATTCAATCTCATTCATGTGAATAAAAATCAAGGAACCATCTGTGTATGAATGGATTTTTCTAACCTGAATAAGGCCTATCCCAAAGACAAATTCCCGACACTCTTCATTGATCAGACTCTCGATGAATCTATGGGAAGTGACATTTTTTATTTTATGGATGGATTTTTAGGGTATAACCAAATTCATATTAAGCTCAAGGACCAACATAATATGACATTTATTTTTCCTTGGGGTACATTCTCATACCGGAAGATGCCTTTCGGCCTTAAGAACACCGAGAAAATCTTCCAATGAGCTATGACCTTCACAGTTCACGATCTTAAAAATATAGTTGAAGCCTATATCGACGATCTCTCTTCTCACTCTCATAAGAGAGTGGATCACCCTACACAACTTTGGCTAGTTTTTGAAAGATGACACAATTACTGCATCCATTTGAACCCTCATAAATGCATATTTTGCATTAGGTCAGGTCGAATTCTAGGATTTTTAGTCTTTGAGACTGGGATCATGGTGGATCCATTAAAGGTTGAAGAAATACTTCGATTTCCTCCCCCACATATTATTTGTCTATAGGGAAAAGATAAATTTTTACGATGGTTTATAGTGTACTATTCCAATATTACTAAGGGTTTCATGCATCTCTTGAAGAAGGACACTCCTTTTATCTAGGATGAGTGAGCCCAGGAATCATTCGATGCTTTGAAGAAAGCCTTGGTATCGATGCCTCTACTGAAGTATCCTAAATACGATGGATATTACTTGCTTTATATCACTACTTCTGAAGAGATGATTGATATGGTGTTGGTTCAGGAGGATGAAGAGATCTGTGAGAACATCATTTACTATCTTAGTCGAAACATAGTCGACCCTGAACTCAAATATTCTCATGTCGAAAATATATCTTTGGTTGTCGTTCACACAGTTCAATGATTACGACACTATATATTTATTTGAAAAACTATTGTGGTTGCCAATTTCAATCCATTCCAATACTTCCTTACTCAACATATCATAGGGGGGAAACACAATAAATGGATTTTCATTTTACAAGAATTTGATCGCGATTTCACTTCTATGAAGTCCAAGAAATCACTAGTTTTTGTAGAGTTAATATCTAAATTCCATTGGTTAGATGAGAATGTTATTCATGTTGATTCATTTCATGATGAAAACATTTTCCTTGTCTCATCGTTCACACCTAGTATGTAGATGTTGTTGTCTATCTTGAAACTTTAAAGTTCCATCAACATCTCTTGAGAGATTACTGTTGGCGTATATGATACCAAGCTAAGAACTATCTTATCATTATTGACACTTTTTATCACCAAGGAGTATAAAATATCTTGCATTGTTGCTTGACTCACAAAGAAGTTGAGTCTATTCTGGACTAATGCCATAGTGGGGCTTGTGGTGGTCATCTATCTAGGATTACAACAACCCAAAACATTTTGCGAGCCAATTATTTTTGTCCATTTGTTTTTAAATACTATGTCAAAGATGTTAAGAAGTGTCAACCCTGCCAGGTGTTCACTCAGATGATGCGCTCGCATCCAACCCTTCTCCATCGATTTGTTACCATTGGTCCCTTCACCAAGTGGGGGATGGATTTTGTTGATTTCAACCCAACTTCTATTGGGGGGAATCAACATATTATCATGGCATAGACTACTTTACTAAGTGGCTCAATTCCATTCCTATCATTAAATCCGATGGTAAGACAATTTTTTTCTTCATGTTCAATCAAATTATAGCCAGGTTCAGAATCCTAAGTGAGATTATCATTGATCATGGAAGTCACATTCATAATGAAATGATGAAATAATTAACATTGCAAATGGGGTTTAAACATGGTCATTGTCCCCCTAACTACCCCAAGGAAAATGGACAAGTAGAGGTCGTGAACAATTTTCTCAATACCATTTTGCATAAAACTATCAGCGAGAGAAAATATGACTGGCATATCATGCTTTATCCAACACTTTGGCCATACTGAACCACGGTTAAGACTTCCACTAGTTTTTATCCTTTCTAGTTACTGCACGGTGTGGATTCGATCTTGCCTATTGAATGTGAAATCCCTTCTTTCATATTGGCAGTTGTGCTCCTAACTGATACTTCTAATATCGAACAACACCTCGTACGCATAGAGAGTATAAACAAGCAGCATCGAGATGCCTTCATGGCTATTGAAGAGAATAAACAATGTGTCAAGGTCCAATATGATAAGTTTTTTGTCCTTAGAAGTACATTGAGGGTGACTTTGCCCTTCTGTACGAACAAGACAAAGAACCTTTAGGGGAAGGCAAGTTCAAACCAATGTGGCACAGGCCATATATCGTGTGACGTGTCATAGAAAAAGGAGCCTATGAATTAGAAGATTATGAAGGGAATATGCCAGCTGAGCCTAGGAATGGGATCTACTTGAAAAGATGTTATGTTAATCCCAAAGCTTGGGCATAACTCTTTGTATGTTACGATTAATCCCCAAGCTTGGGCATAACTCTTTGTATACTAATGTATTTTAGTGTATATATATTTTCCCTCTTTTTTATCTTCATCTTGCTTATCAAGTTTTCCCTTGGTTGGCATATGTCAACGGAGTCTTCGTTATACTTAGGATTCATAGGCGGGGCCATTCATCATACACATAACTTGGCTTCCACTGCTTGGGTTGTTTACTCACTTGAGGGTCTACTGGTGTCTTCAAGTGGCATTTTCCTAGGGCCATCCACAAATAATGTGGTTGAATATAGCGTTATTATATAACTTTTTCAATATGTCATTTCACATGGTATTCACTCTTTATAAGCTCACCTGGACTCCCACTTAGTAGTATGTCAATTGAATGAAAGTTACCATGTGCGATACCCTACTCTACTCCAATGATTCTTGCGGGTATGACTTTTGGAACGACATTTTGATTTTATTAATTATCATCACATACCTAGAAGTTCTAATTATGTATCTGATGCATACGCTAATTTTGTTTTAGATTTTCATTTGTCACATAACTAAAGAAAAGAAAAAACTTTCATCAATGTAGACAGTGTAATATAAGTAAATTCGAAGATCAATGTTTTTATATATTTCATTTCTCCAAAAAATATGGTGTTATAGTACAAAATTAGGGCTTACACCCTCAAAATACATAGAAAATTTATCATATAATAATAATGACATCTATTCCTATGGCGTGATATGTGTTTCATGATATCATACTACGACATTTGCAATATGTCGAAAGAGTTGTACCCAAGCATGGGGCACACCTGCCACCTGTCGCTGCATCGCCTCTAGCAGATTCTCTACCTAAATGATGGGAATCCTTTGTGCCAAAAGAGATAGGTTGCGTTGCACATTTTGAAGCACTCTATCAATGTTCCCTCCCGCTATCTCATCCCCCTAGTGCCTTCGTCGATGTCGTCTAAGTCTGTTGGGACATCGTGGACCCATGTATGTGTCACATACATGTTTAGTTAGTACTTGACATCATCCAAAAATATTTTTCTTTTTTTATTAAAAATACAAAAAAATGAAATATTCAAAAAAATTGTCATACCTATGTCTTCGTAGGAGGAACCTGGTGGTAACAGAATGTCTGGGTCTCCTCTGAATTCAATCCCTACATAAGGGTATTCCTCTAGAGCCATCACCTTCTGAATCCAGCAAAAGAAAAACTCGTTGTTGTAGGGTGTTGGCACCCTACCACATCCCTGCCCCATCATCACCTAGATCCACTGTACCATGGCTAGATCGCGAGTTCCATGTGAAACAATATCAACTCTAGGGCCCAAGCCTAGAACCTACTCAAATAAAAAATTACACAGGATATACGTGAACCCGAAGTTCCTCTTTCTACCTAGTTTGCAGTCTATCAGCTAGTTCTTCATGATAGCCAACAATGTTTTGCACCAGTCATAAACCATGGGTCGCAAGCACTCCACTGAATAGAACATAAGTTTCTTCAATTCCTAGTGCAAAGATGTCGACCCTGTGATCTGTGTTAACACTAGGAAAACAATCTTGAGACTTATATTGTTGATCTCTCTAATCGGGAGTTGGATCCCTACCTTCTCGGTCCCTACAATGCAATGAGTGGCTATGTAATCCTCTATGTTCATGCCACTCCCAGATCCTCGGGCTTTTAGGTTGACCGCCTCACCCCTGATGTGACAACCCTATCAAGAAGTATATGTCCTCAACTTCAATCCTCAATGGTTTTCCATTAAGGTTGAAGGTTTTAGTATCCAGATCTGAATAGTTCACTAGCAACTCGAATAGTCTCACTTGAGACCTCATACCTTTGAGAGACCAAAAATTATATAGCCCATATCTTAATATATCCATCTGAGCCCCTGGATATGTCTCGACTACAACATCCACCTCTTCATGCTCTCTTTCTCTCCACTCTAGCACCTGCCACCATCCTGCAAGATTCAAACCATTTTTTGAGTTAGTAACATTTTAAAAACCTTATCCATGGACATGTACGTAAGCTACAGTTTACAAATTTGGGTATAGGGATTCTTATACACTAGTTATTTTTCAAACAGTCACGTATAGGTATGTGTATACGTGAACTGATGATATATAGCTCACGTATACCCTAGTTTCTAAGTTGTGCCCTAAAATGCTCAAAAAAGGAGACATAATTGAAAATTTTAATCCAATAGAAATAAATAGAGGAGCAAGATTAATTACCTGGTCGAGACAGTTGTTGATTCCTTCACTCGTATGTCCCACTACCAGCAGTTGAAATTCGGGGGCAATTTGGTCCAAAATGCACTATTTGGGTAAAAAATACAAATGGTATAGTAGAAATGGTTTTTGTTTACTATTTATAGAAAACTTTTTTCCACTTTTCATAATTGTTTCTAATATTTTGGCCTAATGGACTAATACAACAGTGGATGGAGTTGGTTTTGGTGGTTTTTTCAATGTGTTCTTGCAATTTTTAGTGCCATGTCGCCCATTCGTAACTTTGGACATGTATTTTTGTCAACCAACATATAAGATAGGTCATCAATCCATTATGCACATTTTCATCATCCTATGATTGTATCTCATATGCCTTAGGTACGAACCCATTTAGTAGAGACACGAAACCTTCTTTATGCAACTAGAAGTGTCATTATTGAGTGGTAGAGACTTACCAAACATGGTTACCCTAGTTAGATCCTCTGCGTCATTCAGTTCCCATGCAAAGATTTTTGTCCGTAGGACTGGGAGCCCCGTATAGCTAATACATGACTTTACATTTGAACCTCATTTATTACTCATAATCATGTTGAACTATACTTAGTGGGACTCCCAACGAGTCTAGTTTAATCTCTTTTCTGACTCTCTCAAAATAAGAAAATATTGTCAAGTGAACTTGTCTCTTTCACACTCATAAATTGGATTTGAAAGGACGTATATTTGGTGTAAGTTTACCCATTTTTCAAACCAAGTAGACTAAATTTATGAAAAAGGACATTTTTTTTCGTTAAGTTGTAATTGCATCTAAGTCTCTTCCTTCCATTATTGAGCCTATTGTCATTTCTCACTTTTGCATTATAATCCTACCACCTCAGCAGTTTGCATCATCATCCAAGAATAGACTTGTTGATATCATTTGTATCTTGACACCCTATACCCAAGAGGAAACATTCCCTCGAGTCTCCATATCCTACATGTACCTCCTTCCATTGAGCATAGGTATGTTCCACTGCTGGAACTAGTTTCTTACTTGTGACACTCATTTCCTCATCTGTATCATAAAATTCATTTTACTGTGAAAAAAAAAGGATGAGCGGGAAAATAAATTTATCTTATATTGGAAACAGTTATGTGTCCTTTGAATAGATCACAAACTTTTGAGTCCACTTTTCATCAAAATTTGGGTTTAGCATGACCTTAGGAAGCTGATCTTGTTACTTAGACTTTAGTCCCTCAACTGGTTACTCTTCCAGTCCTTATGGAGAGTTTGATTGGTTCCTCCTACATCAAAAATTTTCATCATTATGTCTATGCTTCCAGAGTCTTCCATATGTCTCATGCTCTTGTTCAAAGTATGTCTATCAACCTGTGCCAACCATTCTTCAGAACTCTTGAATTTGCATGTCAACCATACCCTCAATGTATCTTAGAGTTACATGAAGTTTTAGGCCTATCATGCACCCTGGTCCTAATTTCATCATTGGTAGGTAACCTTGAACTCAACAATCGGTATTTCATCATTGGTCACTGACTGGGGGGTTTCCCTGATGTTCGACGGTAATAAATCTATTCACACATTGGGATTTGTGCAATGTATTGGATGCCATTATCCTTAATGGTGGTTTCCTCACTATTGTCAACAATTTTCCTTATTGGCTTTTATTCATAGGGTGTTTTTTGTGTATCACTTGCATCTGGCACATTCGAAAGACGTGTGGGTTCATTGGTTCATGAACATGTTCTTCGTATGATTTCCTACAAATCGTCAATATACTTCTTTGTACCTCATGATGAATGATGAGAGATGCCTTAATTCTCTCCTTTCAGTAGGTCTCCTTCCATCGACTTTAACCAATCTATTCTGTAAATGATACCTAGAGTCCTATGAGTAGGTAGAGGCTTGCAGTCATCAATGATAGGTTCTCTCACCATCAATAGTTGGGAATACATCAATGTCTCTTGATCGATGAATTCTTCAAGTGTTTGACCTCAAATCCTTTATTCACACTTGTAATCCTTTATTCACACTTGTAATAATGTAATCAATTCCTTTATACCTACTTTCATTATCGATAGGTTGTCTCGCATTTGTTAACAATATACCTTAATGACCGATAATCAAATGAAGTCTCATTGTGTTCTACCTCAACTCCTTTATTCAAATAATGTATATTTTCACCTTTGACGGATCATGTAGAAGAGTTGAAGACATCAGTTCATAGTCACAACTTTCTTGAGTTGTTTCTATCTTTCATTGGACCAGTACCTATGTGACTTCAGTGACCATGGGAGATTAGATTGTGCTCTATCATATACATATATCTTTAGATTGATTTTGATATTGGTTTTACTGGGCCTTGTTCATGACTATGAAAACCTTTGGCATGTAGCCACCTTTGTATATCCTATGCATGGTCATGAACAATTGTTTGGTATATTTTCACATGGATTTGCAGTGTAATTCAAATTAGCAGCCATATGCGCAAAGTCAATGTAGATTGTAATATTCTCATCAACAACTAGTTCATCCATCCGAGTCTCGATTACTCCACTTATGGGTATTATAATGTATTTCATGCATCACATATACTCCTCTGACCTCACACATTTGGGGGCATCTATTATAGAAAGAGTTTCCTCAACCTATGAAAATTTACTCAGAAATCATTTTTCCATTTCCCTATGCACACTTGAAGTCTCTTTTTCCAGTTAGCAGAGCTAAAAATAATATTTTTCCACATATAATCACCCTAAAAGTTATACAACATGTTTATACGCAGGTTGCAACATTACAGCCCGTGCACATCTGCTTTTGTGCCCAAATTAAAAAATGGTGTTGGGCTTCCATGTCACGTCCTGAGATCCATGATACTTCACCTTCCATATACTGGAAAAGTTTTGACTCGGACCTTCAGTTCCATTTGAAGGCTATAAATGAGCCCTATCCAAGCTGTGGAAAAGGGAAGAATAATTCAACTCTGATAGAAAAGTTACTTTGGAGAAATTATTCACTTCATATTGAGTCTACATCCATTTATTCTTTTAAGTCTAAACACATTGTTCAACCCCCAATCTCTTTCCTTCTTGATTGAGAACCTCATTGTCTCTTTTATATGAGCTTGCCTTTGGTGGAGGATTGAAGTGGTGGAGGCCTAGATGGAAGGGACTTAGTTTCTTGGTTTTGAACTTTGTTAACACAAAATTTTGTAATTCATACACTTCTATTGATTACATTTTAATAGAAATAATATTTTCTCATATAATGAATGTCTTGAAAATATTTGAATTGTTATTCCATGGGAATATTTGTTATGAATATTGATGGATTTTTCTATTGAATGTGCTAAATTTATATATTATCACCATATACTTGCGTTTCTTACTTGTTGAGGACAAGTTGCAGGTGTATTACTTTGAGTCAAGTGCTCAATGGTGGACTTCATCGAACATCTAGAC
The DNA here is from genome assembly GCA_010110895.2 of Picea sitchensis. Taxonomy (NCBI): domain Eukaryota; kingdom Viridiplantae; phylum Streptophyta; class Pinopsida; order Pinales; family Pinaceae; genus Picea; species Picea sitchensis. The sequence continues at coordinate 63,632 of SNQJ01S0049131.1, read as the reverse complement.
GAGGTAGGATCTTTATCTTGTCTTGTTAGCATATTTGTTTGTATAGTATACTTGATATTAGAGTTGATTTCTGCAGTGATTTCCATTTTTTGTTCTTTACCCCATCCCATAGAGATATTTTCCTCGTAACACTAATACCAAGATAGAAAAACACAAAAGGACACTAACATCCATTTGAATTTAGTTTAACCAACTAGAGAGAGAGGGAGAAAGGGCATGATGCACCTTGTTTTGAATTTTTTCCTCGTTGCTTCCAATTCGAGCATGATCTTCAAAATCCATAACGCAAATTGATACCTGCAATGCAATAGGAAATGAAGAGACACAAAGAAATCCTACTCTACAATATTATATCAAACAAATTTATTTACAAAGATCGAAGGAACAATAAAAAAGCACATGCAAGAATACACAAGCTTGAAGGGAATAGAACAAGTATATTAAAATGAGAACCCAAAAAGAATACTTACAAATATGGATGATGATGCAAAACTCCTCTAAGATCCCTTCATCCATCCCTTGCACGATGTTACCGAGATCACAAGTTTGATATCTAAAATATTCCTCCTTTTCACCATGGAAATACCTCATTATATAGGATTTGGAGGCTTAACCACCATGGATAAGATCACTCACTAGATCCACTAAAATGGGATCTCCAACATTTTTAGGGAGAAAATATCTCTCAAGTATTTTAGGGAGAAAATATCTCAAGTATTTTGAGGAGGAAATATTTTTCAAGATCCACCAAATTAGGATTTTGGTTTGAGAAAATATCTCAACCATCCATGAGACTCTCAACTTCTCCTTGAGATTAGGATACTAAATGTGAGGTGGATTCTCACACTAAATTAATTTACTTTTTATGAATAATAATGAATAATTCATGTGCACATAGTATTTTGACCTTCATATGATATATTTCTCCTCCACATTGACTAGGGATTGTGAGAAATGTTTTTTCATGGTGTCAATGTGTTGTGACACTTAGTAAAGTGCATGTGACACTTAGGAAGGTGAATGAAAAACTTTACAATACTTGGGACACTTAGGTGTAAATAGGTGTGACACTTACGTATGACATTTTGGTCTGTAACACCAGATAAGTATCTCATATTATTGTGTATCGGAATTGAGATGTATGGTAAGATTGATTGTAATTGTATTCATGAATGTGTACGCTTGTGTGACGAAAAGACTAATTTCTCATTACAAGTCTGCGTATTTGAGTAATGATATAATAACATAAATGAGTAGTTTATATGAATGTTTTCTTGAATGGATGGATATTCCTGTACGATTTGAAAGGAATCCATGTATTTTGTGAAATTTCTCATGTTGTGGAATGTGTAGTCTATTCAAGTATGTGTATGTCAATGATAATGTATATATATGGAATTTCATGTGTATTTCACACCTGAACAAGAGAACCTTGTACTCTATCACGAATGATAACATTATGTATCATCCTAAAATAACGAAAGTAAACGTGTTAATGAGCTACCTATGCATGCAATAGGTTATCTGTTGCGATGTGTTTCCTGTGAAAGGAATATGGGTAGATAAGCTAAGATATGAATGATAAAATCCAAGAGTAAATGTATTATCCAGTTTGGAAATGGAATACAGAGTCCCTAAAGACCTGGTAAGAATTCAGAAAATACTTAGAAGATATCCTTGCATGACTAAGTCCAATATCAAACTATTAAAATACAAAAATCTGGTATTTTTAGTGGATGGATTCGCAGTCATCGATTTGAAGTGTCGAGATGATCTCGAACATTAGAAGGAAGGTCTCCTTAATGAGAAACTATGTTTCAAGCTTGAAGTAATCACAGTCGTTGGATCAATCCAGTGAATAAATACCGACCCTTTTTTAGAGTATGATATGATTCCATAGAAGATGTACTCTGAAATGACCAAAGTCATTGATCCATCGGATCATGGAGGTAGAATAACTACCACCATTGGATATAGATACCATCATATTTAGGTGAAATCCATTAAAAAGGGTTGGTCAAAGTGAAATTTTGGAGGAAAACCTCAAGTGGTCACAAAAAAAATTTGAAGGAGAAAATCCGAGGTTGAGTATGGACCATATATCTGGAAGTGGGAAAGTTCAACCTCAGTCGTTGATCATCGGAGGGTCCCACTTAGGAGGTCAAGGTGCAAGAGAGAGATGGTGATAGCCAGGAGTTCCAACATGATGACGCATATTGATAAGTTATTGGTCAATGGGATGAGTGTGGGTCTAGATGTATAGGAGAGCATGTAGACCATTGATCAAATCTTAACCGTTGGTCATGGGAATCATGAAAAATTCTACACTTTCCATAATAGTGATTCCTTCAGAGTAGTTTGTATTGAAATGAAAATACTCTGATGGAAATGATATGATAAAAAATATGGACCATAGATCAAGGGATATTTGAAATTCAATCTTTGTTGTTCATTGGAGGTGGAGACAAAGGGATCTAGACCGTTTTTCGGTGTATGGGAAATATCAAGTCTTAGTTGTTGATGCATTCAGAGCCCTACTAGCTTTCATGGTGATTAATTTAAAGGGGGAGTGATGTCACCCAACCAATATATAGTGGATAGGATTCATCACCTGGATGGATGAACCAATTGTTTAATGATGATGTGTATGCCACGTCAAACCACATGGGTGATCGATGTGTCAAGTAACAATTGTGGCACATATCATGGAAATTTGGAACCTTGAGAGATGGTCTACAATGCATCATGGGTGTCATGTGTAATGATAGGTGGTAGGTCATAGCATTGTCATCATGTTCATAGGAAGACACCTGTCATCTTGTAATTTGTAGAAAGTACTGAGTAGTATAATTTGTAGAAAGGACTAGATGCCCAAATCCTAACCATCAATTCTCATCAGAACTTGAAAGGTTATAAAGTTCATGTGTCAACCAAAAATGTTGATGACGATAAAGGCATTGGTGACATGGTTAGAGACATTGATCTGTTGTTGGGAGAGATTTGATATTCGTTGTTGATTTTTGTGATTTATGTCGAAAGTGGAGAGAGGAGATGACATCATGATTTTGACATGGATTTCCATCTGGGTAGTCAACATGTCCTTAAGGGTGATGCATGTCACTAGTGGAATGGATGATGAGATAGGAGTGGTCCCCAGAGGACCCAAAACCCTTTATAACATAGATCATCAACTATATGTTTAGATCTAGACATGGTTAGATATCGACCATTTGTTAGAGTTTGAAGAGTTGGAAAGGTTGGGTGTTGGCTAAAAACATGTCGACAATGATAAAGGAATCAACAAAAAAACAAGTTTTGTTTATATACTGATAAGAGACATTTGATCTCAGTTGTAGATCACAATAGAATCCATTCTAGTGAGTAAACAAAATTGGTGATGTCTTAATGACGTGGTTAGCCAAATTCATATCCCATGTGTCTAGAATAGTGATAGATGTCATTACATAATTGGTCAACTAGGAAAAGTGGGTTATGTTACTTGATAATATCCTTTGAGGGTTCATTTTATTTTTTGACTATTGGAGATGCATGCTAGTGGATCTGAACCATTGATCTAGGCACAATATCGTCAGGGTTCAAGGGGGAACATGTTAGGATTTTTTATGAAGCATTGATGATGACGAAAGGTGGAAATATCTAGGCCATTGGGTTGTGGAGGGTGGATATTCAATCTCAATTGTTGATCTACTATGGGTCCTGCCCATCTTTTCTAGAAATGAAAAAGGGAAAAGCAGTAATTGTCACTCACATTAGAATCATTGAATCCACCAAAACCATTGGATTATTGGAAAGAGGACCATTAAATAGAGAAATGTCTTATGGGAGAAGAGTTAACTCCTGCACAAGTTGGATTCACCAAATCCCTTAGGGTTTTTGGGTGATCGGTGCAAGGACCGTTGGATCTAGGATGGGTCTAATTAATGGATCATCGTTGGAAATTTTGGTTGGGGTGTTTACAATAACCCCCATGCTAGTTGTGATCGTTGATGCAACTAGAGTCATGGGATTCTATTCCAGGGGGATATTGGATATGGAGCAATCCTGATATAGTTTCATTGTAACTTTTAGTGTTGGGATGTTCGAGGCTCAATGGCAATAAAATACCGAGGAAGACGAAGATAGGTCAAGGGATTGGGTGCATGAAATTATTGTTCCTAGTGGAATATGACACATTGGATGGAACAAGTAGTAAGAGGTCCTATGGGTTCCATGAGGTAGCGAGGTGGCCTTGGGCCAATGGAATCCTGATAACTTTGGGAGGCCATAATTTTTGATCCAGAGCTCCATTTTGAGAAACATTACAGTGGTTGGAAAAATATTTATGAGCAGAGGATGATGGTTCCCTCAATAAGAGGTATGGACATGATTGAGAAAAAACAAAATTTTAATACCCCATCCCTCAAAAAGGGTACATAGGTGGTTGGGTGTCTTACAAAACCTCCATTTCTCATAATAGCCAAACCTTAAAATACAGAGTTCCTTGGGTATTAGTTCAGGTAGAAATTTAGTGAGCGGGGTACCATTTAATTTTCTTAAGGTAGGAAAAATAAATCATAATTTTTGTGTGTAGAATAATTGACGATTCACTGGGAAGAACCAATTCTCTCTTTTCTTTTTGAAAATTCATGTCATTTCTTGATCTAACAATAATAACCTTGGATAACCATGATATTTCACCTATATCATGGATTTCACATCAATGAGTTTGTTTCTGAAAAAAAAGTACATATGGTAAGGACATTTCATCCCCTTCCAGGCATTATCTGCGAGTGCAATTATGAGGTAAATTGATTAATTAATTACATTCACCCCATCTCAATTATCAATATAGAGTGACACCACATCAATTATTTCAATGATTTTACATTAGGATAATCTTTTTTCTTGTCTTCCTTATTTCCAGCAAGCATCCATATGCTTGATGAAGTTTCCTCTGTACCATATAAGCATAGCCTTGATGCTAGATAGTGTCTATAGCCCCAATGAGTTTACTTATATTTCCCACAGAATTCTATAGTTATTTCTACCTCCTTTAAATTTCGCATTGATATCAACCTTTCATATTTTGATAGAAGCTTTGTGATCACTAATTGGGTGTTATCAAAGTGGGGTGGTACAAGTGTTTCTTTGATATCTTTTCCTTGTCAAAACCTATGATCCTAGTGGGTCATTTTTCCTTGGAAAGGTACATGTAGGTTCATACCCTACCTTCATGTAAGAACTTAAAGTTATTATGAGAGATACACCATGATTAGGGGAGGACTAAAATATGCAATTGACTTTGTGATTTTCTAGCCCAACGATTGACCTAAGAATTCTTACAAGATGAGTAATATTTTTTCACCCAATTCTTACTACTTGACCTTGGCATATCCTTCTACCTTAAACCATATACATTGTGTTTCTGTGGTTTAACTTCCAATAAGAACCTTGTGGAGGGTGAATTCCTCAATCCTTATCATAAATATTGTGCCAATTGCAAAAAGTACTTTGGGATTAGAATACGAAAAGAATATGAGGCAAGTGAATGGATCAATAACTTATTCAAAAAGGATAAGAGGGAATGAAAACACAGTTGTACAGAAAAAAAATTAACAAAAAATTCAAAACATGAAATTGAAATAAATCCTACCATGTACAGGGCTACGTCACCCTAGGTAATCATGAGAAGTATTGATTGGGGTATTGGCCATTGATAGGATTTCTTGAATCTCCCCATCCATATATTTCAACTTAAAGGTTCCTAGGCCAATCACTTCATGAATTATATATGGTCCAATTCATAATTGTTGAAAATTATAATGTTTCCCTTAAATTTCATTGGCCTTATACAACTTTAGGACTAGGTCTCCTACCTAAAATTCTTTGACATTAATGTAGTTCTTGTTGAACCAACAAACATTTCACTAACTCTTGGTGTTGAGATAGTTTCATTTTAGCTTCTTTCATTTTCTCTTCCAATTTGAGGAGGATGTCTAATTGTTGTTGCATAATTGGACAATTTTCCTCATGAATGGATTGGGATAATTGCAAGGAAGGTAAGAACATGTGGGTAGGCAGCATAGGTTATTGACCATATACTAGGAAAAAGGGAGATTTACCCAAGGAGGAATTCCATAGTATCCTATCAACGCAAAGGGAGTTAGGTAATGCTAAATGTGAATTTATTTGGTAATTGGTAATAGTCTTTTTTTTAATTCTTATAAATTTTTTGTCCATAGACTCTTCTAGACCCTTACCCTAGGGATAATAGTGTGCTACATATTTAATATTGATATTATTTTCCAATGCATATTTAGTTAGTTTCAATGAAGAAAATTATTTTTCATTGTCAAAAACCAAAGATTGAGGAAAAACAAACTTGATTACTATGTGAAAGTTTAGGAAAGATATCACATGATTCTCTTTTACCACCTTGAGAGACACAACTTCTATCCATTGAGTGAAATAATCATTTGTTGTAAAGATGTATTTTTTCAGCTTGGAATAGTTTGGGTCGATTTATCCTATTATGTTTACACCCCATTGATCAAATGGGTAGTCCATTGTGATAGTTTGCAATGGGAATGCATATCTTCTTTCTCTTCCAACTAACTTTTGGCATACCACACATCATCTAACATATGCATGTGTTTCTTTGAATAATATGGGCCAATAATAACCTTCCCTGAGGATATTTTGCGTGTTTATATCTCCTCCAAAATGTCCTCTATAAGCACCATCATGCATATATAATAGGACTCTATATACTTCGGCCTTTTCCCAACACCAAAGTAGTACATCATCACAATTCTTTCTAAAGAGAATTATGTCACTAGTTGGTACTTTGTAGACTTTAGTCCAAGGGCCTTGTGGTTTCTTGGTTCTATATAGTGAGGCACATGTCCATTAATTAGATAATACTTTTTTTCATAGCGCCAGGAGTCTGAGGTAATAGGGACAAAACGTATTTGTTTTTCGAACATGGTCCCTTCTTAATATAGTTTCTCCTCACTAATGGTGATTCCTTCTAAATTAATAACATGTTTGAACTTTGAACAACCCTTGTTCTTTTAAAATTTTCACAAGATTGATTTATAAATCATATTCCTTCAGGGATGTCATCCAGTAGGCCCTTTTTTCCCCAAATTCATTTTTTATGAGAAAATTCATGACTACAGGGCAAGGCACTTTTTCCTTAGTTCTATATTTTAACAAGTAAGATATGAATTGTTTTACTACCTTGAAGATAGATGTTGGAGTAGGAAGTTTTTGGAGAATAATGTAGAAAACAAGGCAGCATGGACCAATAAGGATAGCACACCATATTTTGAGGAAAAACAGTGTGCATGATAGGATTTAAGGAAATCCAATGAAGAAGTGGATAAACCTATCCAGGTTAGGGTTAGGGTTTTGGAGTCATATTGTAACAGTTTAACCCATTTTTTTAATATAAATAGAACTAGTCTAAGGTAGAATGATGCATATATATGTATCTCATCTATGCTTTGTGACATATTTGTGTGACGTTTTTCATACTTGAAGAACCCTTTTGGATTTGAAGTATGTTTTGAGAGCTATGGAGCTCACATGGAGTAAATATGGAGATGTAGTTGAGGCTCCAATAGAAATATGTGGATCTTGGTGCGACACTAGTCTGCCTCACTACTCTCTATTATGATGTAATGTGTGCAGTAAATTTTAATGAATAAGAAAATAAGAAAAATATCTTTGTGGATGTAGCCCCATGGGGAGTGAACCATGATAAAACTCTGTGTGCAATGTGTTTTAATGTTTTATTATTTCTGTAGTTATGGTTGAATGATTATATAGATGAATGAATGAATTTAATTATAGCATGCACTAGAATATAGATATGTAGAATGTATGTTATGAATGAATGAATGGATGGATCTAATGAATAATGTAATAAAATGCATGGCTAAGTATAAATAGAAGTAAGAAGAATAACCCTAATCCCTTCCATGACTGTAGACAGCTACATCTTGCAATCACCCATAAGTCATCTCAAGTGAGACTGCATTGTGCACTATGTGCGAATTCTTGTCTTATGGTTTACCATAGGGGTGAATGGTGTAAAAGGTTTTGTTGGATAACTAAGGTAGAACCTAGGTCATCCATACATCCAAAAAATGGTTATGTTCCTAGATATAACTCAGAAGGAGAGCCGGGAAGGGGTTTGGTGAAGAAGATGTAGTGGTAAAAAGGAATTTTTAGGCCATGGAATATTACGAAGTAGGAGATTGAAGTATGGTTGGAAACAAAGCAAATGGAGTTCGCTCAGAAAGATAATAAGGTTTCTAGGTATATATTGTGCGAGTATATGAAAAGGTATGTGTTTACTAATTTGCATGAAGAATTTTTATGTTATTTTCTACAGTTATTGCAAGAGTGGATATCAAGGTTGAAGGATACTCATCCCACAAATAAGATTAAACCAGTTGAGTGAACTTCTCAAGATATTGCACAGTTGGAAAGGACTAATAATAAATTCACACGCGCAATAGATTTTTGGTTGGACAATATTATTTTAGGGTTTATTACTAAATTTCAGTGTATACAACAAAGTCATATATTGTTGTAGAGAGAGATTTATTGAAGGGACCAAGAGGGAGGTACATAAAATCCCTTTACATCTCGATCAATATATTATTACATGATAAATGCGTGATGAACATGGAATCAAAGAACTAGATCACTCTGCGTGCAAGGGGGAGTTGGGGGAAGAACTAATGAGGATATGAGATATGGAGAAGGCTCTGGAGAGAGGCCATAAGAAGAAAGCAATGGGCCATATCATGATGGATGATGATAAGAATAGGGAAATCATAAGGAATTCAACTATGAAGTGAAACAAACGACCCTACCAGTATAATATGAATACGAAGAAGAGGGAAGTAGTCGAGCGAGAGGGATTGGACAGTGTTGAGGAAGAGGTAGAGGATCTCTGTGCCACAGGGAATATTGTGGATATCTTTCATGCCACATATGAGAGGAAAACCAGAGGTGTTATGAGGAAAATCTCTCTATGGCTAGGGGTAAACCACAATAGACAGAAATGACTGTAGAAATCAACTCTATTCTCAAGTATGTTATATAAACAAATATTCTAGAAAGAAAAGATAAAAGGCCTACCTCATCCAAACGTTCGATGAAGTTCATCGTTGATTACTTGACCCAAAGCGATATGTGTGCAACTAGTCCTCAAAAACCAAGAAAAGAAATCATATGGTGATAATATATGATGTTAGAACATTCAATAGCATAATCTATTAATATACATAACAAATAAACCCATGGAATAACAATTCAAATATTTTCAAGATACCAATTGGACGGGGAAAGAGTATTTCTATCAATATATGATCAACAAAAGTGAAAAAGTTACAGACTTTCATGTCATCACTATTTGGAATAGAGAAACTAAGTTCCTTCCAGCTGGGCCTCCACCACTTCAATCCTCCACCAAAAGAAAGATCATAGAATAGAGACAATGAAGTTCTCAATCAATAAGGCAAGAGATTGGGGGATTAACACTATTTTTAGACTTAAAGGACAAAGGAATGCATACTCAATGTGAAGTGAATAATTTATCTAGAGTAACTTTCCTCTCAAAGTTGAATTCTTTCTCCTATAATCCATAGCTTTGAATTGACCCATTTATAGCCTTCAAATGGAATTGAAGGGCTGAGTTGGAAAGTGTCCATTATATGGAAGGCTAAGGATCATTGATCTCTTTTCGTGACATGAAAACCCAACACCATTTTTCATTTTTGGGCACAAATCTCGATGTATGTGGGTTGTAGTGGTTCAACTTGCATATGTGCATGTTGTATAGTAGTCAAGGTGCATATATGTGGAAAAAAATGTATTTTTAGCTTTGTTATTTGCAAAAAAGGGATGAACATTTTGCATAGGGAAATGGAAAAAGGCCCTATGTGCAATATTTCATAGGGTGAGACAAATATTTCTATAACATATGTTCCCTAATATGTGAGGTCATACGAGTATCTGCGATGGTTGAAATACATTATAAAAACCTAGAAGTGCAGTGATGGGGAACCAACTGGAAGAAATAGTTTCTCGATTCTGAACCGTGCCGACACGAAAGTATGTAACTTTTTCACTTCAGGTGATCATATATTAATAGAAATACTCTTTTCCCATCCAATTGATATCTTGCAAATATTTGAATTGTTATTCCATGGGCATATTTGTTATGCATATTAATGGATTATGCTATTGAATGTGCTAACATCATATATTATCACCATATTCTTTCTTTGCTTGGTTGTTGAGGACTATTTGTAGGTATATCTCTTTGGGTAAAGTTCTCAACGATGAACTTCATTGAACATCTGGACGAGGTAGGCCTTTATCTTGTCTCTCTAGCATATTTGTTTATATATCATACTTGAGAATAGATTTGACTTCTGCAGTTATTTTTGTATGTTGTGCTTTACCCCGCAAAACCCCGACCCATGGGCCAGGGTCCACTCATAGGATCGTTCAAAAACCTTCTCGAGCCAAAGTAGCTCCTTTAGATTTCTATCAAAACCTCAACATTCGATCCATAGGTCCTTCACCTCCACACAGCCTTCAACCACGACCGTGGCCTTTTCTCGAAGTGTGATTTTGGTCTTTGGGACTCCGCGAGTCCTGATGTCAAGTTTCCTTGACTCTTCGATCTCCCGACACTCGAAGTGCCAATTTTCCTAAATGGCTTTAGTCGTGGTTAGCCCCCTGGGATACACTCTTATTTCATATGATCTCCCCTCATATGACCGCATTCCTCTTCGGGGTTCACCGATGCAAAGCGCTCGACTTCCTATCTTCAAGACTCTCGAAAAGTCGATTTCCGAAATGCCTATTTCCCGGCTTTCTCCTCCTTTCACGATTTTGGGTTTTCTGATGCCGAAATGCTTGGTTCTCATATCCTCAAAACTCCTGAAGTTCCAAAATCCGAAATGACTATGAATACCTCAGAACTCCGCGACCCGTGCTTTTCCTCAGCAGCTTCGGGTTTTTGTGTTTCGGGCTTTCCTGATCCAAGGCTCTTCTCCAGTCCCTTCTCTTTAGAATTCCTGGTATCCGAAATACCGATACAGTCCTTTCAATCCTGGATGGGATCAATGGCTGTGATCCACTCTCAAATCAATAGCCCTGATCCTTTCAGGATCTCCGTTCCTAAGAGCCTGGATTTCATGTCCTCGGGATTCCTGAAATCCTGATATCCGATATGTTGAAATATGGCTCTTGCCCTCATGACCCATCAACACTCCTTCTTCGCCTTCGGGAATTCACGTTTTGGAATTCCGTGACTCTCAATGCATGAAATCTTCATTCTCCTCTCGTACTCCCTATAGCCGAAATATTGAAGTACCGGAATCCTGAACTCTTTGGTTCTCCTCCTCTAAGCAAGATCAAGAACTCAAAGCCTCCCTTGATCCAACGGCTCAGATTCTTTCAGGATTCTATGGGTCATGAGTTTTGAACAATTACCTCTCACATTCCCAGTAGCCAAAATGTTGAAATGCTCCTTTCAGGAATTTCCTCGATGCTTGGATCACTGCCACGTGTCCGCCGCTTGGATGGTCTTGATTCTTTTGGTCTTTGGGACTCTGTGAACCCAACGAGACTTATCCTCTTGTCTTCCAAATCCCCAATATCTGATTACCTAGTGATTCCCTCGATCTTCACCATGTGTCCTCCCACAAATGGATGACTCTGATCACTTTCAGGATTTTGCCAGGTGCGAAGTCAAAAGACTCTCCCTGCTCTTTTTTTCGATGTCTGAATCCTTGATATGAAAGGATCTTGTGACACATGTCCTCCTCAGATGGATGGCTCAGATATCTTCAGGACTTCGAGACCCATGAGTCCTAATCTCTTGTCCTCCATCCTCTAAACCTCTGAATTCCTGAAGTCCAAAATCCTGATACCTGTCCCTTGTCATGAATTTTCGGATTCTCTGCTCTGTGCGTGGGGATTTAAACCTCATGCATCTTTCTGCAGATCCGATGGCTATCAGTCCATCTACCCAGATTTGATGGCTCAAACCTATTCTTTTGCTGTGCCCTTCCTACACTGCCTGGAAATGAATCCATGGTCCATATATTCTCAAGTGATATGATAATAGTTGTGCTCCTCCTGTTGAGCATGCGCTTTCTTCCCAAACTTTGGAAGATTTCCCAAATGATAAATGCCTCGAACTTTTCTTCTTTCCTCTATGAGCTCCACAACCCTTCAAAAGGTCTCAACTATGTATTTGAAGATGTTGTCCCTCCTAAGCTTTTGGGATTCTAAACTCTCCAATGAGTTCCTTGGCCTCTGCGACTTCTTTAGCTATGGCTCTATGCATGAAAGCACTACTCCTCCTGATCTTCTCTCCTTGAATCCTTAAAGGATTCTTTGACTTTTGTGCTCCTTGCAAAGTCTTTTCACACACGAAGGTGCTATCTCTTCTGAGATTTTCCTATAGCTTCGACCTCTAAGGAATTAACCTTTTTTCCTTCTCCCTTAGATGGAGAATCTAATGCCCTCCTGGAACTCTTTTTCTCAAGCAACTTCTTGCTGAGTCTGCAAGGTGTTCAACAACCCTGTGAAGGTCCTTCCTTGGTCTCTTCTTCTATTCTAGAACTCAAAAGAGTTCTGTCCTTCTGTTCTCTATCTACACACTGACTCAATGCCCTCCTGGCAGAGTTTCCCAAGAGTTCTCTCAGTGACTCTATTTTCTTCTTGAACTCACAATGGAGTTCCTCCTCAATACAACCTGTGCATCTACTCAATTCCCACCTGGCAGAGTCCTTGTATAATTCTGCAGTGATTCTATCTTCCACTGTGTCTTCCTCTACATAGTCTTTCCCTAAGGTATTAAGCAACCTTGAGTTCTTCCTTTGAGTCAATGATTTCAGTTGGTGTGCCCTCCTAGCACATCCTTGTCCAAATTACACAGAATTGGAAGTTCTCTCTAAGCACTGACTATCAGAACCCGTAGTGTTCTGTCATGCCTTCTTGGCATGAAGCCTCAGATATCCCCAAACCTGAAATCAAAGAACCTAACAAGTAGCAGAACCTATCTGTCCTTGCAAATGCATGCTAACATACATCTACAACATATAATGAACACACATAAATACATTCATGCAACCACAAAATAATATGCAAGAAAAACTGTTGTTTATATTAATATGAAATGCCTATTTTTACAATGTGTTCCTGAGCTCAGACTTTGACAGAGTCTCAGCTGCTCCTCTCTGCTCTATTCACGCATGAATCTCTTATCTCTCTCTCTACACTACCCATTTTCTTCATACTACATACCAAGGATCTTTTACATGAGGGGGCTCTTCGATCTCTTCCCTCCATCTCACCTACCCTATTCAATTACATTGAATTACATTGAATGGGTTGTCTAGTCCAGATCGGAGCTAGATCTCAGCCTTACAACCATTAAAGGATATCTACATCTAAATCCTGCGTATAGGAACGACCTTTTGGATCTAATAGCCTTACAAACATTAAATGTGCTTGATTCAAATTCAAAATTTGAATATGAGAGGGTTGTGCCTCTCTTCCTCATTGAATGTGTGCATTGATGTGCCTCGCTTGGCTGGCACGTGGCTGGATTTGAAGCGATGCTCCTGCATCAATTATGCTATTGAATGTGCTAACATCATATATTATCACCATATTCTTTCTTTTCTTGGTTGTTGAGGACTATTTGTAGGTATATCACTTTGGGTAAAGTGCTCAACGATGAAATTCATCGAACATCTAGACGTGGTAGGCCTTTTATCTTGTCTCGCTAACATATTTGTTTATATAGCATAATTGAGAATAGATTTGAGTTCTGCAGTTATTTCTGTATGTTGTGGTTTACCCTGCATATACACATGTTGTATAGTAGGAAAGGTTCATATATTTGAAAAAAAATGTATTTTTAGCTTTGGGATTTGCAAAAAGGGATGAAAATTCGGCATAGGGAAATGGAAAAAAGGCCCTCTGTGCAAGATTGCATAGGGTGAGGAAAATATTTCTATAACAAGAGGTCATGGGTATGACACATAAGAAGGCTCTCCATTCCATATATGAATCAGTATGGAACCCACAACCCCATGTGCGATCAAGAAAATTGAAGAAGAAAAAATAGTTAACCAAAAAGTTATTAGTGGTAGAAGATGTTTTATAGGAAGAGGGTCCAGTAGTAGAATTATAAGTTCAGCCAATAGAAGTCAAGTATCCACACTATGTAGAGTTGGTAGTTCAACAAATTTCACAATGGAAGGACAAGATCCAACTATCAAGTTACCAAAGTTTTGAAGAGACGGGTCAGACGATCCAGAAAAAAAAGTTGTTTATCTGTGAGAAGATATGGGAAGAAAATAAGATTACAAAAGAGGACACAAAGGTTACACAGTTGGAAATAACTTTTAGAGATCATGCATTAGACTCGTACATGGGTCTCTCAACAAATAATCCAATTAGGATGTCTACAATTGTATTCGATGTGAAGAGGCAATTAATCAATGAATTTCATAAACCTAGCTTAGAAGAGCCATTTATGAATGAAATGATAAAGATTAAGCAGAAACTAGGAGAATAATTTTGGGAATTGGACAAGAAGTTCAATAGGATAAAAGGTAAGTTAAAATACACTATTAATGATACACAACATATACATATGTTTGTTAATTCTTTGTTGCCACACTTGAAGCATCCTTTGAGACGACATAAATTTCAAAGTTAGGGTGAGGCCCTGTAGGAAACATTATAGCTAGAGGAAAACCAGTACAAACATACAGATCTAGTTGTGGAAGAGATGAAGCAACATTTGAAGAAATTAACATTCTAGTTGAACCATAACAAAGGAAATGAGAAAAGAGAAGATGTCTGGTGTACAATGTGAAGGACATAAGGCCATCGCAAGAATTAGTGTCCATTATTTTTGCAGTATATTGGAGTGGGTATGCAAAACCCTTTAGATTCAGGAGGACCATTGTGCAATATTTGAAAAACGCATGGGAATTATCACTATCATTTCCCCCTGATGTAAAAATTCATACAGTACCGAAGAACACATTTTGAAATTTTTGTAAATTAGTTGGACACAAAGACAAGGACTGTAGAACCTTGGATATGATGAAAGAAAGGATTGTAGATACATACAAGGTGCATGATAAATATGTAACATGAAAATATGTGCAACAACCATAATATAACATTGTGTAGCAGCCACAGTACAATCTCAAGCAACAGTTTGTAGCACAACCAAAGTATAATGCACAATATTTTCAAGGGAAACATCAGTATAATATTGCAGAACAATGCAAAACACCACAATAGTACAATAACTCATAGATGCAGTATAATCAAGGACGGTAGTATAACACATCGTGGAGAGATAATTAAAGAAACATAGGAGGCTTCTAAGGAAGAGGATTTGGAGGAGGTCGAGGACAAGTAGTGTGTCATAATTGTCAGAAACCAGAGCACTATGCAAGAGACTTCCCACATCCACCTATGACATATATGTATTGTCGCATAGCATACCATGAAACAAAAGACTATCCTACACTTTTGATAAAGATAAAAGACAAGAGGAACCATGATAATTAGAATGTACAATGGATCATGGTGGAAAATAGAGAATAATATGGGAATAATATTAACATAGTGACTAGGGGCAGAGCTAATATAGGAGAAGCTATAGCTAGGAAGGATCGCAACCAGTACTAGTGGATCAAGAAGAATACAACACCTGAGCATAAGTTTCATGTGCGCTAAGAAAAATAAATATTCAAGGAAGCTAGATAGGATAAATTTAAGGAAAACATTGTTTCCACTTCAGGAACAAAACCAGTATATGAGATACTATTCTATGACATGCCTTCATTATTTGATAAAATAAATCAAGAGAAGTCTTCAGAACCAGTAAGTAACTTAAAAATATTTTTGGGAGATTCTGTCATATTACTGAATGATAAAAATCCCTTACAAGTACTGTAGGATATTTTAGAAAATTGTAATCTTGTGGAAGAGGGGGTTAAAAGAGTAAATCGGGTCCGTAAGAAGAGAATACCCAATAGGGAATTCAGATTGAATGCTAAACATAGGAGATTTCAATATGGGGGATATCATACTAGACTTAGGATATGAAGTCAATGTTCTATCAAAGAAGTCTTGGGAAGTTATGGGAGAACTACAATTAGGGTATTCACCTATTTAGTTGAAGTTGGAAAATCAACATAGAGTGGTGCCAATTGGGAGACCGAAGGGGATTCTAGTAGATTTAGATGGTGTGTGCACCATGGATGATTTTGAGGTCACTGACATAGTGGACAATACTTAGCCATATCCAACACTATTAGATTTGGATTGGGATTTTGATAACCAAACTATTATCAACTTGAAGACAAGAAAGATGATATTTGAATCAGATGAGTACACATTTATTGTGCCATTAGATCCCTCAGAAGGAGGTAGGTATGTGGAACCCACAAATAATATACTGACAGAGGATGTCAATTATTTTTAAATAAATACTGTGCGTGAAGAGGATTATATCAACCCAACTGCAGATGGCATGCTTAGTTGGAGGAGTATTAGTTCTTGTGGTTCAGCCTTTGACATAGGACTAGAAAATTGGTAGTAGTGAATACATGAATTATCTACCAGGAGATGTTCCATCATGACATGCACCCTGAGATGGGTTGGTACATAGGTAAGAGAACCTCCTACCTTTTATGACTTGAATGATTTAGAAGACTTTTTAATAAAGTACGAGGTATAGGTTATGGAAAATCATATATTACCAGTGTTATATATTTTTTTAAAAGCTACACTTTCAATATGGTGGGGTACACAGAAGGCAAAGATCAACAATTGGTTTCAGTGAAAAATGTTACTGAACACACGATTCGATGTAGAGAAGGAACACAAATATGAGGAGAAATATGAGGGATTTGGACAACCTCAAGAGTATGTAGAAAAGTGCTTAGCTCAATGGAGATTAGTACCACCTGAAGAATGGCCACACCATTTTATTCACACACTAAAAGGAATTATGAAGGACTAGTACACATAACATGAACAACACAAAGAAACTAATAACTGGGAAGAGATAGAACATAAGTTTGTAGTTACATTTTACTTTGAGCATGACAGTTAAGAGATTGATACAATGATGGAAGTGGTAAGAGACAGGATATTTGAAGAACCAAAGTTTGAAATAGTTCCATCATATCAAAATCATGCTAGACAAAGAGTTAAACAATTGTTACATTGTTATCACGTCACAGAAGAAGAAGAACCAACATAAGATAATTTGTGCAATATCTAGATCCAAGAAGTGGAAGGTGAAAGGGAAGTAGAAGGTCCCAAGATGGATTCAAAATATTATGTTTCACCATTAAAGATTAAGAAGGTAAATATTGGAACTGTAGAAAAACAAAAAATGAAACGTATTATAGATGATTGGGATAATCAGGCAGTAGAAAGGATTACATAATTACTATGCGAATACAATGACTTATTCACAACAACATTTTAATAGATGAAGGGGTTAGAATGAGAGCTAAGAGATGAATATCTAATTGAAGCCAAAATAAAGACATATCAGACAGAGGTCATACAAATTGAATCCAATATACAAAGAGAAGGTGAAGACATAAATTGACAAGATGCTAGAATATGATGTTATAAAACCTATAGAAGAGTCATAATGGATGAGTCTTATGGTGGTGTAAGAAATAAGTGAGGGATCTGAATTTGGGTAGATTTGAGAAAATTGAATAATTATTTCCTACATGATGCTTTTCCTACCCCATTTACAGACGAATGTTTGGAGAATGTAGCAGGTCAAGAATCTTATTCTTTTATAGATGGATTTTTAGGTTATCATCAGATTAGGAAAACACCTAAAGATAGGAATAAGACTACATTTTCTACAGAGTGGGGATCATTCCAATATATAGTTATGTCATTCGGATTGAAGAATGCACCAACAATTTTTTGAAGAGTAATAGTAGGAACATTTAAGGACTTTATTCATAAGTTTTTGGAGGTTTACATGGATGATTGGATAGTGTTCAGTTTGTTGAAGGATCATGTTGAAGTATTATAGATAATGTTGGATAGGTGCAGACAATGTTAGATATAATTGAACATTAAGAAATGTATTTTCAGTGCACCTTTTGGGATTTTGTTAGGACATGTGGTTTATAAACAGGGTTTGTTGGTTGATCCTGCTAAAATTGTTATGATAGTTAACTTACCACCACCAATCTCAGTACACTAGTTGAAGAGTACATTAAGCCATATAGGGTATTAAAAAAAGTTCATAAGAGGATATGCACAGATTACTGCATCAATGGAGAAGTTGTTGAAGAAGGACACTAAGTATAAGTGGAATGAAGAATGCCAAAAAAAATTGTATATTTTGATGGAGAAGATGATTATTGCACCGATTTTAGTATTTCCAGATTGGGATAAATAATTTCATGTGCATGTGGATGCATCTGCAATAGCATTAGGAGAATAATTAACTCAACCAGGATAAGGTGATATAGACCGCCCCATTTATTTTGCAAGTAGGAAGTTATCATATTCAAAGTATAACTATAACACTATATAAAGAGAAGGATTAGTGATGGTTTATGCTTTGCATAAATACAAATATTATTTGTTGTGACAACACTTCAATATGTTTACATACCATTCAACTCTGAGATACTTAGTTGATGCAGGAGCATCGCCAGCACATCAAGTGATCCAACGTGGAGCGGGAGACAGCTGGATAAGCCAACGCGAATTTTGAAAATGCTTTGGGATTGTTGCACAAATCTTAAATGAGTCATTTAAGAGATAGTGCACTTGTATATTGTAATGGACCTTGAGCCTTTAAGCTCTCGTCCTTAGGTAGATAGTTGACATTTAATATAGTTAATGATGGTAGATAGGAATTTAATTCTAGATTTGATAACATAGATTCCAAGAGGGAAAACGGATATAGACACCCTCATTGTATCATTGTAGCATTAGCTAGAGCATTGTTGAAAAGAGAAGGCATATAATTGTATGAAGAACACCCATGTACAGGCATTTGAATTAATAGAAGAGCTTTGATTCAAATCCATGGTTGGTGTTATTTCTCTGTGTATTTGATGTTGGAATGCTCATGAATGTTTTCTTCATGTCATACATTTTATTTTATATGTAGTGTATGTGATTTCATGTGTAAATTGAAGTCTGAGAAGAGGAGTGAATGAGTTTCAATTGTTTCTCTAAGTGAATCAGAGATTCATGCAAGGAGTGCATTCGAATCATCCAGAAGGAGTTCATTGATAGAAGGGTTCAATTAGAGATAACTTTTTTTCTCATCTCCTCGAAAGGTTCAGATAGGCACAGTGCCATGCAAGGAGTGCGCAGGCCAGGGAGAAGTCTCAGCGTTATGATTCTGAGAGAAGCATCGAAAGACTGTTGTTGTAGGAGTGCGCAGAGTCAAGAGACTTCAACACTCAGTCGAGGTTGAAGGGTTACCGCAAGGAGTACAAGAAAGAAGTTCTCAGAAAGACTTGAGAAGTCGAGAACAAGCTCAAGAGGAGTAAGCCTTTGAATTCATTGAAGGGTAAGCGCAGGGGAGCTGCTATTGGAAGCCTGAGGGAAGCGTCGCAGGTCAGAAAGCAGGTGAACGAGTCCCGTGGAGAGGCACATCTTCATTTCATGGATTCACCAAGGAAAGGGACGGACGGTTGAAATCCTCCGAGGAGGTTTCACGAGGATCTATGGGCCGTTAGATCTTCTAGAGGTGCGAGGTAGTTGCAGCACAAGGGTGGAAAGGTTCTAAGCTCAGGAGGGGCCGAGCCATTTATCCAAGACAATCAGGGTCGTTGGATCCATCGCGAGATCGCTTGTCAGGGTTTTGCGAGAAAAGAGTCAAGGATTTAGTCACGAGAATCGTGATATTGCGATACGCGATATTCCGATGGTTTCATAAATAGTGTGGGCCACAGGAGTTGGTGACGTGGGGAGGTGACGCGAGTCATCGGGATTTCGCAACGAAAGTTCTGAGTATTGGACGTCAGGAATCAAGAACCCGCAAAGTGCGAAGTCCCGAACGAGGAGATGGGACCGTTGACAAGTCAAAGCCACGAGCTCATTGGAGTTTCAGCATCTCGGGACTCGGGAGTCTGAGAACCGAGTGCTTGGCATCACGAGTAGTGAAGTCACGATAGAACCGAAGTCCCGATACAGAAAAGAGGAAGACAAAGTTGACTGGCTATCGGGTCTCGGGGATTTGAGAGCCCAGTAACCAACAAAGAACTCACGAAGCTGCGAGTTCTGATTTCCCGATAAGAAAAATGAGGGAAGTCGCGTGAAGGAATCTTTGGGTGTGGATTCCCGATAGGGAATTAGAAGAACCTTGGAGTTCTTCGGGCCGAGAAAAAATAAGGTCCTGAGGAAGCGGACATGCCAGTAAGGGCGTGACTGCGTCAAGTGGCATCAGAGCGAGGAAGGCTCTTTGTTTTCTGTAGCAGAGGGAGAGAAATTCATCATGTCGCCCAGGAGAGAAAGACAGTCACCTGATCCAGAGGACAGGGAGGTACGAAGAAGAGGCAGGCCAGTAGGAAATCAATAAATGGAGAGACAGATGAGAGATCTCCGAGCAAGACTCGAGGAGATGGAGACAATGCAAAGACGCACAGCTAGTGCAAGGGATCTAAGTGATTCTGAGAGTGAAATTGAAGCTGAACGTGAGGAGGAAGTTGAAGCCAAGGATGCAGCAAATGAGCGGTTGATAAAATCCATTTCCAGAATGGGTGCGAAGGCGAAGATGGACATTCCAGTCTATGAGAGAAATCTGGATGCAGAAGAGCTATTAGATTGGATAAGATCTCTTGACACCTACTTCGATTATGAGAACATCGAAGAGGATAAGAAGGTTAGACATGTTGTCACACACTTGAAGGGACATGCAGCATTGTGGTGGGACGAGCTACAAGCTGACAGACGCTGCAAAGGAAAGAAGAAGATTAAGAGTTGGGATCGAATGATAGTGAAGATGAAGGCAAAGTTCATCCCAAGAGACTACCAAATTAATCTGTTCAGGAGAATGTAGAACCTGAGACAGAAGCTGATGACAATGAAAGAATACACTGAAGAATTCTATCGACTGAACATCAGAGCAGGTCATCGGGAGAGCGATGATGAGAAGGTTGCCAGATATCTGAATGGTCTGAGATACGACATTCAGGATGAATTGAGCATGGTTACCATCAGGATGGTGGAGGATATGTATTAGATGGCTCTGAAAGCTGAGGAGAAGATGAGCCATAAGAAAGGACAAAAGGGTCGAGGCAGAAGTCAGCCCAGAGGCAAAACAGTTGCCCAGGACAAATACCAGAAGCCCAAAGAGGAATGGAAGAAACCTCAGGGTAAGAGTGAGAGAGGTGGAACCTCACAAAGAGGGCCACATGTTAAACAAAGAGGACAACATACAGAGCAGAGGGGAGATTATATTGACGCAAACACTTTTCCCCATACCAGAGGTAGAGGAAGAGGTCGAGGTGGAATAATCACATGCTTCACATGTGGAAAGAATGGCCACAAGTCTTACGAGTGTCCAGAGAAAAAGAAGGACATTGGAGAAGCTCACATCACAGAAGTACAGAGCCGGGATGTTGAGGCCGAAGATGTAGAAGGCGAAATATCGCTTGTGATGCATAAATTCCTTTTGACACCCAAGAAGGAGGTGGAGAGTTCAGTACAAAGGACCAGACTTTTCAGAATAGCTTGCAAGACCAAGGATAGGGTGTGCAAAGTCATTGTAGATAGTGGTAGCACGGATAATCTTGTATCTACAGAAATGGTAGAGAAGCTGGAGCTGGAGACGACTGATCATCCAAGCCCATACAAAGTTTCGTGGCTACAGAAAGGACACGAGGTAACTCTTACTAAACAATGTTTGGTTGAATTCAAAATAGGGGGATATAATGATAAGATTTTATGTGATGTTATTCCCATGGATGTATGTCATTTATTGCTGGGGAGACCATGGAAATATGACAGAAATGTGATTCATGATGGGCAAATGAACACATATACCCTAGAGAAGAATGGGAGAACCCATATGTTGCTTTCGATAAAGAATAAGGAGGTGAAGCCGGAAGTGAGAAACACAGTGCTTCTCATGAGTGGGAATGAACTTCTTACGGAGATGGATAAGAAAGAAGATCCACAATTCTTTGTAGTTAGAAAACCGAGGATTGTTTTGACTAGCACAAGAGTGGATGATTTTCCAGATAAAGTTCAGGAACTGCTGAGAGAGTTCGCTGACATCATAGTGGATGAATTACCCCATTCATTGCCACCGATGAGAAGAGTGAGTCATCATATAGACCTCATACCAGGAGCTAGTTTTCTGAATAAAGATGCATACAGGTTGACACCGCAGGAAAATGAGGAAGTCAAGAAGCAGGTCCAGGAGTTATTGGACAAAGGATTGGTCAGAGAAAGCTTGAGTCCATGTGCCATTCCAACGATACTCAATCCGAAGAAATACGAAGGATGGAGAATGTGTACCGACTCAAGAGCGATCAATAAAATAACCATCAGGTACAGATTTCCACTGCCGAGAATGGACAATCTGATGGATTGCCTGAGCGGGGCAAAATATTTTTCAAAGATAGATCTGAAAAATGGATATCACCAGATTCGCATGATAGAGGGTGATGAGTGGAAGACAGCCTTCAAAACCAACGAAGGACTGTATGAATGGTTAGTCATGCCATTTGGTTTGACAAATGCACCGAGTACCTTTATGTGGTTGATGAATGAAGTCCTGAAAGAATTCATTGGGAAGTTTGTCATTGTGTATTTGGACGACATACTGATTTACAGTAAATCAGAGGCTAAACATCTGAAGCATTTGGCCATTGTGATGAAGAAACTACAGCAGGAGAAGCTGTTAATTAACATGAATAAGTCCTCGTTTATGAAGACAAAGCTCATTTACTTGGGTTTATTTTATTTTGGCTAATGAGTTGAGAATGGATCCAGATAAAGTGGAGGTGATCAAGAATTGGCCATCACCGAGAAATATTTTCGAGGTGAGAAGTTTTCATGGACTGGCTAGTTTCTACCGAAAATTCATCAGGAATTTCAGTGGGATTAGTGCAACGATGATGGATACAGTGAAGAAGCGGCATAATTATTTTCATTGGACATCAGAGGCTGAGAAGAGCTTTAATATGTTGAAGCGGAAGATCACAGAACGACCAGTGTTGGTGTTGCCGGATTCCCGGAAGACAGTTCAGGTGAAATGTGATGCAAGCGGATTTTCCATAGGAGAGGTATTAAGTCAGGAAGATAGGCTGGTACGATAAAGAATTTTATGCTATCATACAGGCACTGAATAAATGGAGGCATTACTTGATCCCAAAAGAATTTGTTCTGTACAGTGATAATCATGCATTACAGTTTGTAACTCAACAAGAGAAGTTGAATCAGAAACATGCAAAATGGGTAGAGTATATGCAAAATTTCACATTTGTGATTAAGCATATTTCTGGTACTGCTAACAAAGTGGCTGATGCTTTGAGCAGGAAGTGTTTGTTACTATAGGAATTCTGAGTCAAAACATTGGGTTTTGAAAACCTCAGGGACATGTATGCGGGTGATGCAGACTTTGGAGAAGCGTATGAAGCAACTGAGAATCTAGGTCTCAGATATAGAAGCCCATGGATAGATTATATGATCCAAGAGGTATTGTTGTTCAGAGGCAATCAACTGTGCATTCCAATTTGCTCCATGAGGGAGAACCTGTTGAAGGAGAAGCACAGTGGAGGCTTAGCAGGACATTTCGGTCATGACAAAACATTCGCGAAGATGAATGAGTCATATTTTTGGCCGAGAATGCGAGCAGATGTCAAGAAGTTTGTTGATCGATGTAGAGTTTGCCAGCATTCAAAGGGAAGGAAGCATAATGCAAGCCTTTATCATCCATTGCCCATACCAGAGAGGCCATGGGAGGCAATTAGCATGGATTTTGTATTGGGTTTGTCGAGGACACAAAAAGGTGTTGATTCCATCTTTATGGTCGTGGACAGGTTTTATAAGATGGCACATTTTATCCCATGCCAGAAAACCAGCGATGCGATGCACATCGCAAATCTGTTCTTCAAGGAGGTCATTCGACTTCATGGATTGCCGAAAAGCATAATTTTGGACAGAGACACAAAATTCATAGGGCATTTTTGGAGGACCTTATGGAAGAAGCTAGGAACTAACTTGGCATTTAGTTCTGCTTATCATCCATAGATAGATGGACAAATGAAAGTGGTTAACAGAAGTCTGGGAGATTTACTGAGAAGCTTGGTGACATAACACCACAACAGTTGGGAGAATATATTGCCACAGGCAGAGTTTTCATACAATGACTCTGTGAACAGGATCACAGGGAAAAGTCTATTCCAGGTTGTATATGGAATGCAGTCGAGAGGAGTCTCTAAGTTAAGGGATTCAGAATAGACTGCTACTTGCAGCGCTAGTGTAGAGGAATTCCCTGAGGCGATGAAGGAACTTCACAGTCACGTGAAGGAGCGACTGTTGAAATCAAATCAGGAGTACAAGCGCAGAGCAGATCAACATCGAAGACAAATTCAGTTTGAAGTTGGAGATCTAGTTCTGGCACATTTGAGGAAAGAGAGGTTCCCGAGAGGAACATACAACAAATTAAAAATGAAGAAATTTGGGCCATGCAGAGTCCTGAAGAAATTCGGAGAAAATGCGTATGAGATTGAGTTTCCAGATGGCATCGAAATATCTCCGATATTCAATGTTGCGGATTTATATCCATACAAGACTGGAGAAGTAGAGACTGGAACTGAGGAGCCAGTGATCCAGTGGGTGAAACAATTTCCAGTTGCAGAAAAGCCACAAATGGAATGCATACTAGACAAGAGAGTGGGTAAGAAGACCAGGAGAAAAGAATACTTTGAGTATATGGTCAAGTGGAAAAATCACCTAGTTGAAGATGCCAGCTGGGAGACAGAAGCAGAAATTCAGAAGCATGGACAGACCATGCAGGAGCTCATGGACAGGAGCCCATGAAAGTTTTNGCAGGAGCTCATGGACAGGAGCCCATGAAAGTTTTCAAGCCGAGGAGTATGATGCAGGATGATCGCCAACACATCAAGAGAGCCAACGTGGAGCGGGAGACAGCTGGATAAGCCAACACGAATTTTGAAAATGCTTTGGGATTTTTGCACAAATCTTAAATGAGGCATTTAAGAGATAGCGCACTTGTATATTGTAATGGACCTTGAGCCTTTAATCTCTCGTCCTTAGGTAGATAGTCGGCATTTAATATAGTTAATGCTGGTAGATAGGAATTTAATTCTAGATTTGATAGCGTAGAGTCCAAGAGGGAAAACGGATATAGACACCCTCATTGTATCATTGTAGCATTAGCTAGAGCATTGTTGAAAAGAGAAGGAAGAGAATTGTATGAAGAACACCCATGAACAGGCATTTGAATTAATAGAAGAGCTTTGATTCAAATCCATGGTTGGTGTTATTTCTCTGTGTATTTGATGTCGGAATGCTCATGAATGTTTGCTTCCTGTCATACATTTTCTTTTATATGCAGTGTATGTGATTTCATGTGTGAATTGAAGTCTGAGAAGAGGAGTGAATGAGTTTCAATTGTTTCTCTAAGTGAATCAGAGATTCCTACAAGGAGTGCAGTCGAATCGTCCGCAAGGAGTGCATTGACATAAGGGTTCAATTAGAGATAACTTTTGTTCTCATCTCCTCGAAAGGTTCAGATAGGCACAGTGTCGTGCAAGGAGTATGCAGGCTAGGGAGAATTCTCAGCATTACGATTCTGAGCGAAGCATCGAAATACTGTTGTTGCAGGAGTGCACAGAGTCGAGAGACTTCAACACTCAGTCGAGGTTGAAGGGTTGCCGCAAGGAGTGCGAGAAAGAAGTTCTCAGAAAGACTTGATAAGTTGAGAACAAGCTAAAGAGGAGTAAGCCTTTGAATTCATTGAAGGGTAAGCGCAGGGGAGCTGCTATTGGAAGCCTGAGGGAAGCGTCACAAGTGGGCGAGAAGGCAAACGAGTGTCGTGGAGAGGCACATCTTCATTTCGTGGATTCACCAAGGAAAGGGACGGACGGTCGAAATCCTCCGAGGAGGTTTCACGAGGATCCGTGGGCCGTTAGATCTTCTAGAGGTGTGAGGTAGTTGCAGCACAAGGGTGGAAAGGTTCTAAGCTCAGGAGGGGCCAAGCCATTTATCCAAGCCAATCAGGGTCGTTGGATCCATCGCGAGATCTCTTGTCGGGGTTCCGCGAGAAAAGAGTTAAGGACTTAGTCACAGGAATCGCGATATTGCGATACATGATATTCCGACGGTTTCATAAATAGTGTGGGCCACAGGAGTTGGTGATGTGGGTAGGTGACGCGAGTCATCAGGATTTCGCAGTGAAAGTTCTGAGTATTGGACGTCAGGATTCGCGAACCCGCGAAGTTCGAAGTCCCGAACGAGGAGACGGGACCATTGACAAGTCAAAGCCGCGAGCTCATCGGAGTTTCGGCATCTCGAGACTCGCGAGTCTGAGAACCGAGTGTTTGGCATCACGAGTAGCGAAGTCGCGATAGAACCGAAGTCCTGATAGAG
This sequence comes from Picea sitchensis, assembly GCA_010110895.2. Classification (NCBI taxonomy): domain Eukaryota; kingdom Viridiplantae; phylum Streptophyta; class Pinopsida; order Pinales; family Pinaceae; genus Picea; species Picea sitchensis. The sequence goes on along the minus strand of SNQJ01S0049131.1, from coordinate 36,929 downwards.
AAAAGAGGAAGACAACGTTGACTAGCTATCGGGTCTCGGGGATTTGAGAGCCCAGTAACCAACAGAGAAATCGCGAAGCTGCGAGTTCCGATTTCCCGATAAGAAAAAGGAGTGAAGTCACGCGAAGGAATCTGTGGGTGCGGATTCCTGATAGGGAATTAGAAAAACCTTGGAGTTCTTCGAGCCGAGAAGAAAGAAGTTCCTGAGGAAGAGGACGTGATAGTAAGGGCGGGACTGCGTCATTAGTTAATATGCTAGTGTTGGAGGGAATGATATGTATATGGCTATTATTATTTCAGGAATTTGACTTTGAATTTCTTGTGAAACCTGGAATATTGAATGCAGGACCGGATCACATATCTAGGATAACTAATGGAGAAGAACTCGTTAAATTGGAAGACAACTTTCCATATGATTTTTTTTTTTCATTACAGAGAGTGGATGACTATTTTGTAGAAATTATTTATTGTTTGAGTACAATATTTTCACCAAGAGAATTTACTACTACACAAAAGAAAAATTTGGTAGTCAGAGTTGAATACTATCAGTTGATTGTAGGCCATTTATACAAACTAGGAGTAGAAAATATATTGAGAATATCTGTGATGGAGGATGAAAGACCCATTATTTTGGTAGAGTCACATGAAGTAATTGTAGGAGGGAATTACATAGGAAAAGATACTGCGCAGAAGGTATTTTGCGCAGGATTATGGTGGCTAACAATACACAAGAATTCAAAGGAATACTATTAGAAGTGTGATGTTTGTCAAAGCGTTGAGAAGCCATCTAGGAGGGATGAGATTCCACTGAGACCACAAGTTTATTTAGAAGTGTTAAATAAATGGGAAATAAATTTTGTAGGTCCAATTAATCCACCAACAAGAAGATCAAGGGCCAGATACATTTTTACAGGAACTTAATACTGGACCAGATGGGTTGAGGAAGCACCAATGAAGGATTGAAACATAGAGAATACAACGTGCTTTTTATTTGAGAATGTCGTGACAAGGTTTGGATTCCAAAGAATATTGATGAGTGATTAGGGAAGTCATTTCACTACTAGTGAAGAAATTCTTGAAGAATTTAATATATACCACCAGAAGAGTACTACTTCTCATCCTCAAGAAAATTGAACAATGGAAGCCTTCAACAAGATTTTGGAGAATGCTTTGAAAAATATTTGTAATGTAAATAGAGATGATTGATATTTGAAGGTGTTATAGCCCTAAAATTCCATAATCGTGCATACATGGAATTGACCCTCTTACTTGCATATTTTGCCAAATCATTGTTGAGGAGCTTTACTTAAAAAACAAGATTTTAGAGCATGTACGTGCCCTGCACCATTACAACCCACATACATACGCTTTTTTCATACTACACAACCCACATACATATTCTTGTTGCACACTAAAGATCTTGCGTATTCTTCCAAAAGTTGGAAAAAATTAAAAATTGTAAGGAATTCGGTGAAACTCATGGGCTATTAGAGGTTTCCCAACCAATTCACCTGCTATAGCCCATCCACCAACCAAATAACCATCCTTTTTTCATATCAAATGAGGTTTTGGGGTCTCATTTCATAACTAATCATGAGAACAATGAAACTATTCCCAATTTCACTTCCCTTCCTTGCCCAAGCATTTGCTACCTTTTGTGAGTTACTACATCAACATTTCCTCTTCAACCCCTTCTTCTTCCATTCAATCCATTCCCTTCCCTTGAGTTGATAAGAATATTGAGAGAAGAGCCTTATTGAAGGTGCCCTTGGAGGATTATAAAGAGGATCACAGGCCAGGTTCACAGAACGGTGGTCGACATAGACTGTAAGGTTCAGTCTTTGTTTGATGAATACAATTATCTCTTTTCTCTATCCCAAATGATGTTTTTTTGTGTATTTTATTTGATTTATACATAGAGTTTGATATCTAACCTGAATTTATGAATAGAAATATCATTCTTGTAGTCCTTTTTTTCATAGTCTTGGATGCAGGTCAACCTTGGGAGGAGACTTACAGTCTTTGGAACTAGATAGCTTGAGGATATCATCACCAAATGTGGGATAAAAGGTACAATTATCGATCTTCTCTTCTATTGCTTTTGTTTCATTTATTTTGGTATGTTTTGTGTAGAGTATAAACTATATTTATTTTTAGACAGTCATTCGCTCTATCTATATCCTAAACCCTGCTATACGTAAAGAGGGGATTTTCCCACTAGCAGAACTAGCAACCACACTGGGATATCTCTAGGGTTTTTAGGAAGGTTTTTGGGTTAATTGATTGGTTTTGTTTTCCTTTCGAGTTTTAGTCAAGTTTACTAAGTCATTTTAGGGTTTCTGGTCACCTCCAAGGTGCATACCAACCTTCCCTTCCCTATGAGCTTGCCTTGTCTCTTTATTTTTGAAAAGTCACAGAGGTGTACGTGGCTTGTTTTGGGTCTGCATGCATACATACACATTCTTCATAGTAGACAACCCGTGTACATACATAGGCTGCTAATGCAACAACCTACATCTCTATTTCATGAAAGTAATTTTTAATAAAGAGAGAGTTTTCCTCTTTCCTGATAGAAGGTCATACTTCTTAAGAATTTCTTGAATCAGTCAGAGTCTCTGTATGTGGCCATAACTTCGGTATAAGTTCCATTTTACTTATTTCCTTAGTCTTCTTATGTTTTCCCTAAATTTTTTAGAGAGAACTTTCAAGTCTTAGATCCACCTTTTTGTTTTCTTGGTTGAAACCCTACAATCTGCAGTGGGCTTAAGGTCTTTATCCATCTTGTTTTCAGTTGTCTCTTTATTTCTTGTTTCTTTCTTCGAAGAAAAAATAAAAATTACTTCATTTTTTTCTCATTAAAGTAGTTCGAAAAATAAGAAAAGAGGATTTGTTTTCTTGCATTTAGTTTGGTAAAGTATTCAATGTTGTTATTTACAAAATAAAAAGAGTCTTGATTTCCAAGTTCTTTTCGATTTCCTGAAATATAAGTAGTTTGTATTCAAGCGAAAGAAAGTTTTAAGATTTCTTCATTTACAAGATCTTGAAATATCGTTTAGAAAAGTTGAATTTACAAAGAGTTGGTTACAAGATTTGCTTTTAATTTCGAAGTAATTTTTCTTTCAAATATTTTAAATTTCTCTTCCTTATTCGTCTCTTCATAACACAATTAGTTTCACTACCGTACCTTTTGAGTAAATCAAGCCTTAAAAATAATGCCTAATCTAAAATACATTAGATTTATTTTTTGTTTGTAGGGTTCACAAACTAATTTAGGGTTTTAGGGCCTTGAATTAGGTGTGAAGAGGAAAATCTTCAAGGATATTTTAAAACAAACATTGGAGTATGAGTTAGGGAGTGCTTTAAGTCGAGTGTCGTAAGAGTTATCTGGGAACCCCCTCTAATACAGGGGATAAACACGAGGTCATGTGAGGAAAGGGAGAGAATATGACCCCTCTAAATTTGGATTGAACGTAGTGGCGATTGTATATTGAGGGTCTTTCTCGGGAAAAATACCGATCAAATTTTCCTACGGAGCTTTGTGGACCTCGAATATATTTGAGATCCTCAAATTTTTTTCTGACCACTTGATTTTGATACCCTTGAAGGGATTCATACGTGTTATCATTCTCATTACGATCTTCACGAATGTCAATTGTTCCCATGTGGTGACTGACTACGAGCTGGAAACCTAGTTTCCCATGTTTTATGGACGTACACAGGTGACTGTGGGGTTATGCCATGGTACCTAGGGCAGACATTGGATTACACTTCATAGAGTATACTTGGAGGGTGCTTCTATGTTCAACTTAAACTTGCATCAGTTAGTTTCTCTAGTGTCAATTGACGTAACCATCCTTCCCACTAGTTAGTCGACTGCTTGATTTATCTTTAGGAAAAAAATTTGTGTGTGTGTTTTTTTTTACGCTAGTCAAACCTTAATGTGTCATTTGATCATTTTGCAAAGTGGAATATCAATATCTCCGACAGTCGCGAAGGCTTTAGGGTCTGTCGTCGGTTACTTTGGAGCCACCTCCGCCACCATTGAGGTGAAGACTTGATCAAGAAGGGTCGTTCGAAGTGACCAGGGTACAAGAAACTGTGCTCGATCCTGCTCTAAGAGAAGACTTTCCAAAACCAGAGGAACCTACCATTTCTAACCTTGAGGAAGAGGGTCTCAGACAAGACAATCCTTCGATTACCAACTTTTCAGTGTCGATTTTGATTTGGATTGACCCTCCCGAGGTGATATCTTTTGAACACCAGCTATTTCTATGAGATAAGATGGAAGAAACTGTTGCTACATTGTCTGGGAGTCATCATACTCCCGTTATGGCTACTACTACAGGGGGAATCCTACCTCCTCTCCCAACTTTTCTAGTCAAGACCACAATTGTCTCGACTCCCTCAACTTTGGGCAATAGTTTGATACCTTTATCGACTTCGACCACTGTTCCATTTACTCAGAGTGCAAAGCCCCCCCTTCTCATATGGGATTCCCGACTTTGATACAAAATCGATTATTATTTATTATACCTTACAGACCATGGGTCTGGGGGAAGGGAGCTCAAATGCTACCATGCAAGGGTCAAATGCAGGCACTACTGTCCCTTTTAATTCTATCTCTTATGGTGGGGGTCATAGACCTCCTTTGTCCCCTTCGCTCGATGGTGCTTTTCAACAACCAATCAAGCTAAATGATAATTATAGCTTGTTTGGTGGAGGAATCTTAGGACCCATGTCTTATATGACACATGTGGGATCTATGCCATTCTCTTTGTTCGATGAATTTGGGAACAATGTTTTTTATTCGGCTATTGTCTTGATTGGGGGAAACCCCATATTTGGTCAACATAACCCAGTGCAAGGTATTATTCCTTCATAGGGAGTGACGATTGGATTTTTTATCCACACATAGTCTTTGAAATCCTTGGAAGCGATCAGTTTTCTCACAAGGGATGTCGATCAAGGGAAACCCCTTCCATACTCAATGGAACCTTGGGAAAGGCTCTCTACCCATGCCCGTTGTATCGGTTGGGGGAATTCCCTTCCAAGTTCCTTGGAATACAATGCAGGGATTTTTCCCCATAGAGGCTATGGCATCCAATTTCAAGAGTCAGGTGATGACACCCCAACAAACACAGTTTCCCTATGCTAGTCAAGCCCACAATTTTTACCAAAACCCTGGTCATCAGTCCAATTTTTCCTGGAAACCTGGTGCCAGTCAAAGTCCAATACCCTCTTTTCTTGTAAATAGTTCACAATCAAAAATACTATTTTTGGAAACTTTACATCTTCTAGACTTGTCAATATTACTGAACAACCGAATTTGTCACAATCCATGTTGTTCCCCCATGTTGACTAAGTTACCGTCATATATTCAGAAATTTGAGGGAAAGCTTGGGGAAGATCGAGGTGATCATATGATGACCTTTCATTTGTGGTGCTCATCAAACTCATTGAAGGATGGATCTGTCCAATTGCACCTTTTTCAACACACTCTTATAGGGGGTGCTATCAATTGGTATATTGAGACCAATGCCTTGAGGTACTCTTACTTCAATGACTTGGAGATGGTCTTATTGAACCATTTCCAGTTACCTGTGAGATACGATGCCGACACAAAATTTCTGGCCAACTTAAAAAAAAATAAGGTCGACAACATATCAGATCATATCCAAGAATGTTGGCTTAGAAAGATCTTGATTAAGTTCAAGGCCCCTCCTTCTTTCTTTCTTAAGTGGTTCTTGAAGTGTTTGGTGCCATATGTATCAAAGGATGTAGCAACTTCTAGAGTGTTTTCAGAAGAGGAGGCGATTATGAAATCCCAACAACTTGGACTAATCTACTCTCAATATGTCATGCTCTATGAGATCTTGGCAGATGCACTGCGGTCTACTCTCGATAAGGCTAAGAAAAAGTTTGGACCCCATGCCCACTACACTGTGGGATTAGCACAAATAAAGTCCATGGACCTGTTGTAACATCAATTGCAACAATTGTTGATACAACAGACTTTGGCCAACCAAACTCTGAGTTTGGTTGTTTCCCCTACCCAGACATCGGATGTACATAGTGTGTAGTCAAAGAATCCCAAGGAAAACCAAAAAACCCAGGGAGATAATAAACAAAAAAATAATAAAAGTAAAGGCGATAAAAAGGCTACCATCAATGTTGGTGGGGGAAAACAGAGAATAAGAAGTCAAAGTATATGTGTAATATTTTCACAGAATACCACTTGACTCACCTATGACCTCGGCTTGTAGAATCCCATAAGCTATTAGTGCAACAATCGCCTACTGTGTTGATGAACCCTTTTCCACAAGGGAAAAATATGGCTCCAGCTTCCACGTCCACAAGCGTGGAAGGGGGTAGTCAGGGACCCCTCGCGCCTACCAATAACAACCCTGACTGCAAATATTTACATGATGAATGTCGAATCTCATCTAGCAACCAGGCCCTGAGACTACAAAATTCTAGACTTTGTCGAGAAGGAAAAGGAATCCACTAACCCATCAAATCGTCTCCAAATTGAGAAGGAAGTGGGCGAATCAATGAATCACATCCCTAAAGGTGTGTTTAAGAAGGCTTCTCATAAACTAAAATCGAGGGTCGCACATAACTAATCCATTATAGAATATATGGCACAGACCCCTTACGCGATATCCACTCTGGAAGTCCTCCAGAGTTGCCCCTTGTAGAGAAAATATTTATTGTCTGCCTTGGGAGTGACAAAGACTTGTAACTCAGGAGCGATCTTTTTCAATACAACTGAATTAAAGCCTTGTCTTCCTCACCATGTATCCTTTCAGATAGTAGTGGCTTCCACCATGAAATATTTTACATAGAAAAAATTTTGTACAATGGTTGATAAGGGTGCCTTGACTTACGTGATGTCACTGGCATGTTGGAAGGCCATTGGCTAGCCTAAGTTGTGTTCGTTACCTATATTGATTATGACGTTTTATGGTCGGTCATTTAGATGACACATAATAATTCCTTCCTTCCTCATGTAGATGGGAGGTCAAAATATGTGTGTCGAATTTGAAGTGGTCGACGCACCTATTGACTACAACTTGTTGTTAGGAAGGAGTTGGAATTATGCGATGCATGTGGTGGTTGCTACAGTTTTTTGGGACTTATGTTTTCTACATGAGGGTCAGATTGTGACCATCAACCAGTCGTGCTTCTCCCATCCCGATCCTTCATCGTGGGCTTCCATGGTCTCGATGATTGATAAAACACAACCTGGAACTATTAACTTGGGTGTCAATTTTTTTCCATCATTGATGGGAACTTTTGATTACCTGTTGCCTTCCATTGATGTAAGGTTTCTATCTGTTGTTCCTGAACAACCAAGGGATGCAATTTTGCAAGTATTGTGTTTTCGAATTAAATACTTTAATGATCCGTGGAATTTACCTTCCTATTCGGATTCAATGGAAGGGATAGGGAATCCTGGCATGGCCATGCCCTTATCCACGGTCGAGGTTGTGTACAACATTGTCTAGTAAGTCTCAACCTATCATGATCCAGTTCCCTCACAGGAGATATATCCAGTTCTCAAGCCTATTTGGGATCAAGATTCTCTTGTCGCTCAAGATCCTTTATACTTGGTCTTACCCTCCGATGAGGTGATTCTTGAGGAAATGACTGGTCCCGATAGACCTTGCAGTGATCTACATCATAGATATTACTTCCTTCCCGAGTTAAGAATAATAGAGGAGGGATAAAAAATTTTTACCATGAATGGAGATTGTCCTTGTCCTATCAATCCTGTAGCTATACACAAAGTTTATGCCAAGGGTAACATGGCAATAATTTATACAATGATTCCAATCAATATATTCAAATCCCCTGGCGTTGTGGAGAATACTTTTGTTGGAGCGGATTTCTCCCCCAAAGATATTAGAACTTACAACGAGTTATTCAAAGAATTTTGCGATGTTTTTTCCTGGTCTTATGAGGAGATGTTGGGCATCGATCCAAAAATTGTCAAGCATGAAATCATGACTTATCCTGATGCCAAACCGGTCCAACAAGAAGCTTCATCTAGTAAATCCTCGAAAAGCAGCAACAATCAAGGCAAAAGTAGAAAATCTGCTCAAAGTCGGTTTTATCTACCCTTTACCATTGGTGGAATGGGTGTCAAACCCAATTCTAGTTAACAAGAAACAAGTCACGATTCACATTTGTATGGATTTATGTGATTTGAATAAATCATGTCTGAAATAAAATTTACCTACCCCATTTACTGATCAAATTTTTGATGAACGTGTAGGCTGGGAGGACTTTTTGTTCATGGGCAATTTTTCGAGATATAATCAAATTCAAATCAAACACAAGGACCAACATAAAACAACTTCTATTTCTCCTCAGGGTTCCTTCACGTATCAAAATATTCCTTTTGGCCTGGAGAATGTTGGAGCTACCTTTCAACGGGCCATGTTGTTTTCTTTTCAGGACCTCAGACAAATAGTCGAGGAGTACCTTGACGATATAGGATCATGCTCTCGCAAGAGATCTAATAATCCTGCCCAGCTTTGAGTAATATTTGAGAGATGTCAGTACTATCAGATTCACTTGAATCCTAACAAGTGTAGTTTCTACATGACATCGGGTCATATTTTAGGTTTTATTGTATCGACAATAGGGATGATGGTCAATCCTATCAAATTTGAGGAGATAGTTCAATTTCCTTCCCCATGCACATTACCACAACTTCAGAGCTTACATGGGAAATAAAATTATCTTCGGTGTTTTGTCGTGAACTACGCCGAGATCACTAAAGGGTTTATGCATATTTTGAAAAAAGGGGTCCCATTCTGTTGGGATGAAGCTGCTCAATGCTCCTTTGAAGCATTGAAATGTGCTCAGATGTATTTCCCTCTACTCTGGCCTCCTGATTATAAAAAATATTTCTTGTTGTATTTGGCTATTTTGGAGTTGACCATTGACACGCTATTGGTTCAAGAGGATGATATGCTCTAGGATCAAGTTATATATTACCTTATCCGAGGCCTGGTTAGACCAGAACTCAACTATTCTCACGTTGATAAAATGGATTTGGTAGTTGTTCATGATGTCCAATGGTTCCGTCACTACATTTCTCTTCGCAAGACCACCATAAACCCTTTCCAATATGTGTTAAAACAATGGGTCATTGGTGGAAAGATCAGTATATGGATCATAATCCCTCGAGAATTTGACTTGGATTTTGTTTCTATGAAATTAAAAAAATCATTGGTCTTTGCCAAACGCATATCGGAAATTTCGGTTGAGTCTAGTGATATCATGCCTAAAGAATCGCCTTTTACTAGAGATCCTTTTTTTAAGTGCATCTTCGGACCCCTGGTATGGAGAGATACTTTTTTATCTCTAGAATTTCAATTGCCCCACTTTTGCTTCACGTGATGAGCATCGACGAATTCAACATCAGGCGCAAAACTTTCTTATCCTCGATGACACATTGTATTGTCGAGGTATATATTTCATTCTTCAGTGATGTCTTACCCAAGAAGAAGAAGAGATCATTTTGAACGATTGCCACACTAGAGCATGCGGTGGTCATTTTCCTGGGTTGGAAACAACCCAAAAGATTATATGTGTAGGTTACTTCTGGCCCTCATTAATCAAGGATTATGTGGAAGTGGTCAAGAAGTGCCACCCATTGTTAGGATATTTAGACACTTAGGAGTTAGTTAAGATCTACTTGGTCTAATATGTCGTTAGGTAA